>JBBPBX010000338.1:72229-82909 GCA_038048925.1 Garcialebias charrua
GGCAGCTATGTGTGTACCCTGGTATGACGAGGCTAAACCACAGGGTTCAAAGTGTGTGTAAAAAGTAGCGGCTTATAGTGCAGAAATGAAGGTACAGTACTACCTTTACGTACTTCTGTGTACCATCCAAAAAACCCAGCCTGATTCTGTGCAGGGTCATGGTGGACAGGTGCCCTTAATGATATGAGTGTGATATATACAAAAATTAAAAGCCATGTTTGATTTGGCAATTGTTTTGACCAAAATGGTAACCAGAAATTACGACGTTGAACTACGACTTTAAGAAAGCATCCGTTGATCAGCATCTGTTTAGAAGTGTTTCTGAATGTTGATTGCATCACATTGTATTTCTGTTTGTACATTATTACAGATCACACTTGTATCAGTCTTACTTTGGTTTTACTGATCTCCTCACTTACAGAACAATAAGCAACAGTCATGTTGTTCTGTGTTGTTACAGATGTCATATCAGAGTAATTGACACATTTGGGACAGAACCAGCTTACAATCATGAGGAGTATGCAACGCTTCATGGCTACCGGACCAACTGGGGCTACTGGAACCTGAACCCACGGCAGTATATGACCATGTTCCGTAAGAGAAAACCTTCTGCCTTGACGAGTCACACTAAGTATAGTTAACCTACTGTCAATGTATTTTTTTTAATAGTTTCTTGTGAGACATCACATAAAAACCAACATGAGCACACAAATGATATTTTTATACTTTCAAACAAGCATACACACAGACTTGTAATCAGTAAAGAGCCATTCTAAAAAAATGTTCAAATGACTTCAAACTAGTCTTTTTCTTTCTTTGTCAGGTCTCGCTGCCTGTTCACATTTGGTTGGAGTGTGTTTAATGTTTCTATTTTCAACAACATTACAATGTGTAGCATCTCCTTCATGCTCTGTTATAAACAACACAGTACGTCTGATCTGCACTAAGAGCTGTCTGTCTCCTTACTTCCTCCCTGAACTACTTAACTGGTACTTTTACATCCAGCTGTCAGAGCAGCTGTATAGCTAGCACTAAGCAGCAGGATCATTATATCGACAATATATGACACACTGGAGACACCCACGTTCCACACTGACCAAACCTATAATGAGCAACTCAACCCTCATACTTGTGAGAGCGCAGCAGCAACGCAAATATTGAGAGTTTTCAATGCATGAGAACGTACTCTGCTAAAGGGGAAAATAAGTACAACTGTAATTGGTTTTTAAAAGTGATTCTTGAAAAGTCAATAGTTAAAGATTTAATATAAAGTTGGTTTTAACTGTGTACCTTTCTTTGAACTCGCAAGAAAAAAAAAACTTTAATGTATTAAAATTTCCCCAAATTGGTCATCCCAGAGTTATCTCTGCCAACAGCAGCTGGCTCTATAGCAATCATTTATAATACTCACAGAGGTAATCATCCAACAAACTGAGGCACAAAAGGATATAGATAACTTTTTCTGTCTTTCTTCTTTTTCTCTCATTTGCAATAAAACTCTTTGTCTTCTTACCCTTCCTTGGTGTTGGTGGATTCTTTTTCACCTTTCTTATCCGTCTTCAACCTTCACCTCCTACACACAAATGCCCACACTCCTACACCTTCAGCCCACACACCAGACAATTCTTTCATGGGCTTCGTCTCAGAAGAGCTGAATGAGACAGAGAAGAGGAGCATCCAGCAGAACAAAGTCAACAACATGGCTGTGGTGTACGGCAAAGAGGCCAGCATGTGGAAGGTACACACACTAACCCACTCTGAGTTGAAGCTAACGAGTAATGGTACATCCAGACCGAACGCGTTTTCAACTGCAGGAGCGTCCGGTTTACATGCAAAGTCAATGGGGGACGCGCCTCCAGGCGCGTCTTGGCGTCGGGCGTCACATCACGTGCGTGTTGAGCGTGCTGGAAAGCGTTTTCCGTGCACGTGAACCCGCGTCAGCCTCCAAAGCACGCCTTGAAAATGTTGATGATTTCGCCGTTCAAACTCGTGAACGCGTGTGTCAACCAATCAGGGAGAGTCGGGGGGAGGAGAGAGGGGGAGAGTCCGCTATGTGACGCGGAAACGAGGGGACGGGTATTGCGCAACTATGTGACGTATTGTTTGTGGGACACAGAAAAAACCCGCAAAGTCGTGTACTATGGAAGAGAAACTCATTGTAGCTGTGTGTTCGCGACAAGTCCTTTACGACCAGTCAAGTCTGCTCTACAGAGACAGAAATAAAAAGGTCCTTGCCTGGCGGAGTGCAGTGAGGAACTCGGTATACCGGTAAGCTCCTCCCCCCCCCCCGCCGCCACGCCGCCGCAGCTTCGCGTTCTGGTCTGGACACCACTGGGTCCAGTGCGTCCACTTGCGTGCGTGACGAGCTTTTTTGCCGTTGAAAAGCTGTTTGGTGTGGATGTACCATAAGGATGTACTTCTACAAGTGATCAATGTTTGCATGCAACCAAAATGCTTATACGCATTCCAAGGATTGCTATAGGTTTTTATTTTAAAAATTTGTCATTATGTCAACTGGCAGGATGTAAAAAAGAAAATACATGTACCGGTAGTAGGTATTAATAAACCTCTTTAACCATTATTGAGCAACATGATGTAAAGACGTACAACTTAGAGGCACAGCAGTGTAGCTAACATTCAATAAAATCCAGATTAAATAAAACCATTCTAGATTTTAGATCTGTGTCACCATTTTTGCAGGACTGGTAGCGTAAGAGAAGGCGAGCCGGTGATTAGGGGGTTGCAGGTTCGAACCCATGAGCTGACAATAAAAATTTGGGTGCGAAAGGTGAAGCACCCTCATTTGACCCACTGTGGGCACTGTGCCATTGTATCTGGTGGTGGATACATTTTTTCCTTCTGCTTGCCACAATCCATCACACTGTGCTTCCTCGACCAAAGAAATAAAAACCAAAAAACATTCTACTTTTCATACACAGTGTAAACCCCATCTGAAAGTCCTGCTCTAAAAGTATTACACAGTGGTGCTTGAATGTTTGTGAAACCTTTATAATATTCTAAATTTCTGATGATGTTCCTAAAACATCATCAGATTTTCATACAAGTCCTAAAAGTAGATAAAGAGAACCCAGTTAAACAAATTAGACAAAAATATTATACTTTGTAATTTATGTATTGAGGAAAATAATCCAGTACAGTATTACATATTTGTGTTGGTAAAAGTATGTGAACCTCTAGGATTAGCAGATAATCTGAAGGTGAAATTAGAGTCAGGTGTTTTCAATCAATGATGATCAGGTGTGAGTGGACACTGGTTTAAAGAACGCGATCTATCAAAGAGAAATGCAATTTCAATCCTGTGTATGTCCTGTACATATTGCAGTTTTGACAATAGAGTTGACTTTGACTTTGACTTGAAAGTCTGATCTTCACAACATGTTTGTGGAAGTGGATCATAGCAAGAACAAAGGAGATTTCTGAGGAGCTCAGAAAAAGAGTTGTTGATGCTCATCAGGCTGGAAAGGTTAAAAAACATCTGTAAAGAGTTTGGACTCCACCAATACACAGACAGGTTCTGAACAAATGGAGGAAGTTCAAGTCCATTGTTACCCTCCCCAGGAGTGGTGGACCAACAAAGATCACTCCAAGAACAAGGAGTGGATTAGTCTGTAGCCGTTTACGCATTTGCCGGCCCTCCCCGGTCCCGCTCGTCTCTGGTTGGCCCAGAGCCAGCTCTGGCCCGCCCTCGTTGATTACGCACTGTCCGGAGAGCAAGCCTTGAAGTGGGTGGGGTGTTCACTTGACGTGGGTGGGGTGTTCACTTGACGTGGGTGGGGTATTCACTTGACGTGGGTGGGCAGTTCTTACCGAAAAGCTCAAAAAGGATATGACGTCAGTTTGTCTGCGACCCATCAACAACGCCGAACATGGAGGACGCGGAGCTCATGTATGTGTTGATGCTGCTGATCGAAGTGCTTCAGTTACACACTGCAGTACTAAACGCGATATGTGAACGTCGAGAGAGATGTCGAGTCAGACGAAAAATCGCGAGGCGACGTAGAGCACAGTGGTACCGAAGGTTCTGCATGGCTGTACAGCAACGTGAAACAACGAGACAGCGTCGACTGGTAAGCGGTTAGCCAGCTAGCATAATTAGCTTGATGTTACATGATTTGGTTATGAAAGTAGTTGCTATTTAGTGTATCTGAATGACCACTAATGGCCCGGGACATGTGTGTAGATGTTTATCTATATTTGAACTTACTATTAAGTCATTAGTAATGTTTTTATTTTGTTGTTGTCCGATTTAGATGATGTGCCGCCTACGGGGACCGTCTGTCTGGGCCTACGAACGCAGCTCTAACTGGTGGGACAATGTGGTTCCAACACTCACCGAAAGGCAATGGATTGAAAACTTCCGTATGTCTGAGGAAAGTTTTAAGTACATCTGCTCCAAATTACGACCAGCATTAGAGCAGAAAGACTCTACATTTAGGAAGTGTGTGGGCAACGTAACGTGAAATGTCCACTTTCCTATCTGTTCATTAAATGTAAACATTGTATGACAGTCTGATTTACTGTACATTAAAAGTACACAAAATGTCAGTTGTTGTTGGTTCAATACACATAAATATTTTTAATCTATAACATACTATACACTGTCATATATATACAGTATATATACACTATGCAGTATATATACTCTATACAGTATATAAACTGAATACAGTTTATATACTGTATACAGTATATAAACTGTATGGAGTATATATACTGTATGCAGTACATGTACAGTATATATAAATGTACTGTATACAGTGCATGTACTGTATACAGTGCATGTACTGTATATGTACTGTATACAGTATATGTACTGTATGCAGTATATGTACTGTATATGTACTGTATACAGTATATGTACTGTATACAGTATATGTACTGTATACAGTATATGTACTGTATACAGTACTGTATACAGTATATGTACTGTATACAGTACATGTACTGTATATATGTACTGTATACAGTGCATGTACTGTATACAGTGCATATACTGTATACAGTACTGTATACAGTATATGTACTGTATACAGTATATGTACTGTATACAGTATATGTACTGTATACAGTACTGTATACTGTATACAGTACTGTATACAGTATATGTACTGTATACAGTATATACATTGTATACAGTACATATCCTGTACATGTACTGTATACAGTGCATATACTGTATACAGTGCATATACAGTATATGTACTGTACAGTATACAGTATATGTACTGTATACAGTATATGTACTGTATGCAGTACATATACTGTATACAGCACTGTATACAGTATATGTACTGTATACAGTATATACATTGTATACAGTACATATCCTGTACATGTACTGTAATGTACATGTAATGTATATGTTCTGCCACTGCCCAATCCATCTAATTTATTGTGTGTTTGCTGATCACAGCCATGTGCAAGTAAAGCAAAATTTTAAGAAATCAGTTTATTGCACAAGAATGATAGCGTAGAAAAACAACAAGGAAGACTGTGAAATAAACAGCATTACAACCTAACAACCCAAAAATGCACACCCGATATTTAAAAGAATATGAAAAAGGATAAAATCTTCAAGCTTATATCAAATAATTCACTTTCTGGCAGCCATCACATCCACAAGCTTGGCAAAGGAGTCGGCTATGCGTTTGTGCTGTCGTGCAATCAGCCTCATGCTCCCTGCGTCTGCCTTCCGGTTCGCCATCTCCTGTTGACGGATGGTGGCCTCCTGCTCCCGATCCTTCTGTCCTTCATCTGCCAACATCTCCACCTGCCGGTCCAACATCTCCACCTGCCGGTCCAACATCTCCACCTGCCGGTCCAACATCTCCACCTGCCGGTCCAACATCTCCACCTGCCGGTCCATAAGGCGGTCTCGATGGAGACGGTCCTCACGAGACTCCTCATGCATTGCCAGGATGTAATCTGCATATGAGGTGCTGCGTGTGCGTTTCCTGAAACGCAAACCTGAAAACCAACACAGAGCATTGCACATTACACACACATTTGGAAATACTTCTGTCTATGAAGGACCAAACTGACATAATAATAAATAAAAGCAGAAATATATATATTCATCATATTTATATATATTCTTTTTATTACTTTTAACACATGATTTTCTGTCAATATATTAAAATATTTTGCTTTGCCTTTTTTAGCTTCTCCTTTTTCTTATCAATGTAATTCTGCTCGTTGAAATAATAAACAATACATATATTTATGATTTTATTTCTCATTAAAATATATATTTCTACTTTATATAGTACTTTATCTACTTCATCTATTTAGATATTTAATTGTTTTCTTTAGCATTATGTAGGACATATATTTCTACTTTTATTTAAGTATGTACAGTATTGTTTTGTGTCGGATACGTATTTATTAATTCATTTATTAATATGTCAAACATTGATTAATTAAATGACATACACACATTTTGAGAACAAGTAGAAAGTTGTCTACAGTTATATGTACTCCCAAAGGTATTGTTAGTTTGCTAGTTAGTTAGAAGTTCAGTCTTTATGCTAGAATTACATTTATTTTTTTGCGGGTTATTTTCATTACATAAACAAACACTGAGCCCACCTGGCTGAGCACGTGAAGCAGAGGCCGCGGAGTCCGGAGTTGAGGCCCTCCCAGCTGAGCACACTGGTGGTGTGGTTGGTTGTGAACACAATTCACCCGTTTACTCCTCTGAAGTGGTAGAAGAGGACTCAGGATTTTCTGCTGGCGTTGAAGACGGCGTCGAATGATCTAATTTAAAAGAAAAAACACACGTTACACGAACTACGTTAGCCTGTTGTGCTAGGCTAGCTAGCCTGTTGTGCTAAGAGGCTAGCTGCTGCCTCAAGCGTGGCTTGACAATAGCTAGCCAGAAAAGTAGCCACAAACCCAGCAGCCTGTACACGTTTTTGAGTTTATTTAGGAAGACAAAAGATGACTAATAAACACAAGTAACAACAGCTCACCTTCCATCTCGCTCTCCAACATTTGGGTGGCTGCGTCGAGAGCCATTTGGCTACCGTTGCTGGATGGCCGTTTTCCAAAGATCTCGTCCATTTTATTGAACCAGCGCCAATCCTTCCTTCCTCGTCCACTTTTACCGTTATGGTCTTTCATGGTCCGGTAGTCTGATTTCATCTTCTTTAGCTTCTCCCGGCATTGCTTGGAGGTCCGAGTGAAGCCAGCCACAGCCATTTCCTCAGACGCACGCTTGAAAACTTTTTCATTTCGTGTGCTGCTGTCCAGCTCCCTCTGCACACGCTCGTCTGCGAGGTAATTTAGGAAGAAGCTTACTTCATCGTTTGACCACGGAACGCACGCAGCGGGGAATTGGGAGGTAGACATGTTGTTTTCTAAAATGGAGGTTGTTGTTAGAACGCGAGGTTAACAGCAGTCGCAGTTGATGACTCAACACGCAGCTAGTCACGCCCTCTGGTCCCGCCCCTACACGCAGCAGTCCAGCCCCTGCTGCAAACAACGAATCAAATGTGAGCAGTAAATGACGTGAAACTGGGCCCGGGGAACTGAGCCCGATAGAACCACGGCGGAGATGGTTCCATGACGAGGGCGGAGTCGGGGAAAAAAAGGAAAATGCGAACACGCTGAACCAGGGTTAGAAGCAGGGAGGAGCCAGGGAGAGCCGGGGAGGGCCGGCAAATGCGTAAACGGCTTGTGAGGTTACAAAGGAGCCCAGGGTAACTTCTAACAACTGAAGTCCTCTTTCACGTTGACTGATGTTGATATTCATGAGTCCACCATCAGGAGAACTCGGAATAACAATAGTGATTGTGGCAGGGTTGAAGGAGAAACCACTGCTCTCCAAAAAGAACATGGCTGCTCGGTTGCTATTTGTTAAAGATGACGTGGACAAACCAGAAGACTGTTGAAGAATGTTTTGTGGATGGATGACGATACCAAAATAAACTTTTTGGTTTAAATGAAAAGAGTTATGTTTGAAGAAAGGAGAACTCTGATTTCTGCACAAGAACCTTATCCCATCTGTGAAACACGCTAGTGGTAATATCATGGTTTGGGCCAGGACGGCTCTCCATCGTTGATGGAATAATGAATTCTGAATTATATCAGATAATTCTGCAGGAAAATGTCAGAACATCTGTTCATGAACTGAATCTGAAGAGAAGGTGGGTCATGCAGTGAGACAAAGACTCTAAACATACAAGATGTTCTAACAAAGAATGGTTCAGGAAGGGGGGGCACACCAGATAGTACTGAAAGCAAAGGTTCACATATTTTTACCACTCAATAATATATAATATTGAATCATTTTCCTCAATAAATAAATGACCAAGTACTTTGTGTAATATTTTTGTCTCATTTGTTTAACTGGGTTCCCTTGGTCTATTTTTAGAACTTGTGTGAAAATCTGATGTTTTAGGTCCAGTTTATGAAGAAATACAGAAAATTATAATATTTATAATTAATAATTTGTCACATTTGTCATCTGTGTATGTTCCCATACTTGACAGACACAATTGATCTTCTGCATTTAACCCAACCACCACCAGGTGGTGCAGCGAGCAGCGTAGTCACGCTCGGGGAGCTGGAGAATTAGATGTGCACTCATAGACACCCCAAGGTGTGCAGGGGCCGGGGTTCGAACCCGCGTCCTTCGGGTCCCAAGTCAAAAGCCCTGCCACTACACCATATTGGAGTGTTCACAAACATTCAAGTATCACTGTATAAGCCATAAGTTTTCATGTCATGTTCAATTCCAGTTCAGAAAAACCCTCTTATTGAAAGCCACAAACATCCCCTGCTCAAATCCCTCTGCGGGGTGGACATTGTACTGGTCTTCATCCAGTGTGAGAGTTCTTACACTTGTCTCTTTGTTTAACTGTTTACAGCTATTGTGAGAGAACATAGATAGAAGCAAAAAAAAAATGTAACAAATCAAAACCCCAGAATCCCAAAGACGTAAATCTTGTTCTAAATATTATAGAAAACAAGTACATTGTTTAGTACTTATCCATTTAATCAATATTACAACACAGTGCTCCAACTCTGCCACGTTATGAGAAGACAACTTTGACAACATTTTGCATGTCCCACTGTTTATGTCATTATAATTCAGCTTCATGTGGTTTTTATATGCACAAGTTTGCATCTTAAATTTACAGCCTATTTTCTTCCCATATCGTTTGCCTGTTCATCCATACAAAGTAGAAAGGCACAGTTGTGTCTCCTTTCTTAAAATAATTATAAAGATGTTGTTTACTAAGCACAGTTTCATGGTTTGCATCAGAGTTGGTGCTTAGGAAAGAGATCCAAGGGTATCATGAAAGTACAATACAATAGTACAATTCTGGAAAAACTGCCTTGAAAAAGGCAGAAACATTTATCTGTATTTTTCGTCTATTCTTTCTTTTGTGTTTCACCCATTGTTCAATAGTTGTTGAGCAGCAGCTCTCTTTGGATACATTTTACAACATGTGTTGTTTTCTCTTTTTCTTGTGTGTGGGAAACTGTTGGACCTGACTGGATCAGCTTCAGGTAAGAGTCTTTCTTGGACCCTTTATTTATAGACCACATGTACAAATGGAAATGATTATATATATATATATATACATACATATATATATATATATATATATATATATATATATATATATATATATATATATATATATATATATATATATATATATATATACAGGTAGTCCCCGATTTACGAGCGAGATCCGTTACAACGAGGCGCTCGTAAACCGGAAATCTCGTAATTTGGAACGGCCGCCATTTCTCTCGTAAATCCGGAATTTCGCTCGTAAATTGGAACGGTTTTCGCTAGCGCGACTACAAACACTCTATTTTCATCCAAAAACTGCTTATGAGTGCATAAAAATGATCGGAAACGTGTGTCCATATGCTTAACTAACTAACTGTGGTGAAAAAACACATGAAAACTCAGTATTTTTTTCGTTTTTTCCAAAAATTCGCAGCTCGTAAGTCTGGAACCTCGCAGATCAGAGCGCTCGTAAATCGGGGACTACCTGTATATATATATATATATATATCAAAGTCAAAGTCAAAGTCAACTTTATTGTCAGATCTGCAATATGTACTGTACAGGACATACACAGGACCGAAATTGCGTTTCTCTCAGTCCCTCGGTGCAACAGTAAACATCTAAACATTGAAACACTGAAACATATAATAATAGACATAAGCATAAAATAGTAAAACTAACACTGTCCTGAGTTTTTGCATAGTGGTATAAGAGTATGAAAATTTACACCAACTCTAAAACTAAAACTAAAATTTAATGAACATTAGACATTTAATGAATCATTCATTCATATTCATTCAACCTTTATTTATACAGGCTAGCCTCGTTGAGTCACGGGGACTCATTTACAAGAGGGACCTGTCTCACTCACACCAAACAACCATCCACTCTCACACTCACACCTAGGGTCAATTTAGAGTCACCAATCAGCCTAACAAGCATGTTTTTTGGTCTGTGGGAGGAAACCGGAGTACCCGGAGGAAACCCACGCATGCACGGGGAGAACATGCAAACTCCACCCAGAAAGGCCCCGGACCGGGATTTGAACCGGCAACCTTCTCGCTGAGAGGCAGCAGCTCTACCAGTTGTGCCACCGTGCTGCCCATAATATATATAATATATATATATAT
>JBBPBX010000338.1:90738-137624 GCA_038048925.1 Garcialebias charrua
CACACACACACACACACACACACACTTACATGAATGCAGTCTTCCTTAGCCATAAAATGTAAAATTATGAATGAATGTTAAAATTCATTAAACGATTTTTGTTTTATAACGTCACCCCCAATTGCTGACCCCCCCTCCCCCACTTCATACAAATTTTAAGTGGCCAATGAGCCACCAGTTGATAATCACTGTTGTAGCAGGTTTTGTGGCTCTAGACACATTGTTTCGTAAGTGAAGGGTAGAAATGGCTCTTTTGATCTAAAAGGTTGCAGACCCCTGCTCTAGACTCATCATTCATTAGAACTGAAGTGTAATGTGAGAAGTGTAATTGAGATTCTCAGTGGCTACGTTCACACTGCAGGCAAATCCGACCCAAATCCGATTTTTTTGCCCCATCTGACCCATATCGGATTTTTTTATGACAGTCTGAACGCGACAAATCCGATGTTTTCAAATCCGACCCAGGCCGTTTCAGTATGTTTATGTTTATGTTTGTGTTTATGTTTATTAAATTTGTTCATTTTTTTACAAAAGAAACAATACAAGACAATCCCATAAATGATAATGTACAAAATATAAAAAAAATGAAAGGTAGCAGAAAGAAGAATAAATCTTATTATATCTGCCCCTTTTTTCCAACAATCAGATTAAACAATAATAATCTTCAACCAACAGTACAAAATGACTAACTCTTTCTAATTTTCTAACTAATACAATACACATTACGCTATTTCATATATTTTTTTAACACATTTGTTTTGATCATTTTCTTAAATGTAAACATTGACTTGGCATTTTTAACTACATTCTCCAAGCCATTCCATAATCTAATTCCCTGGATTGAGGTAGAACGTCCCTTCAAACTAGTTCTGAATTGTGGTTTTACAAACATCTCTGTCCCCTTAAGATTATAACAACTTTGTCTTTTAACAAAATGCATTTGGATATTTAAAGGTAATGCATTATTTTGAGCCCTATACATAACTGATAAAATATTATAGTCTACCAAATCATGGAACTTCAATAACTTCAGTTGATAAAATAATGTACTTGATGGATGACGGTAATGTTTTCTAGTGATAATTCTTACAGCTCTTTTCTGTAATACAAAAATAGGCTTTGTGATTGTTTTACACGCATTCCCCCAAACATCAATACAATAGATTAAGTGTGGAACAATGATTGTGTTATACAACAAATACAGAGCTTTATCATTCAATAGGTCTCTGACTTTGTACAGTACTGCAATCGATTTAGCTATTTTTATTCTTACAGAATTTATGTGTTGTTTCCATGTCAGTTTGTCATCACTAGCCGTGTTTCCATCAAGGTTTCTAGATGCGCATTTTGAAGTATCGCAGCAGAAAAGCTTAATGGAAACGGCAAAATGCGAATTTACTTCCTCAAATTCGCCAAAAAGTTTATACGCTCGCTTGAGGTGGTTTTTGGGATCTTCGAAAATGAGCAGATGCGCAAAACGACAGATGGAAACAGATTTGCCGACTCAGTTCTGCCGTAGCGAACATTCACGTCATGTGACTGATCAGCTGTTTCCGCTCCGGACAACATGTAACATCGCTAAAACTAGTTGGCATGACAGAATAAATACAACTTGCCCGATAGCAACACATACCTGAAATATTCTCTCCATTTTGACGAGATGTGTGGCCGGGTTCTGTTTTCAACCGCTACTTCCTGTTTACTGTAGACATGCGTAACGCTGACGTCTGACGTAATGACGCTGACGTCTGACGTAATGACGCTGTGCGTGGCCCGGTAGATGCGATTCAAGCCAGTTGATGGAAACACTTCTGCTTCGCATTAATTTGTATTTACATATTTGCGAGATTTCAAAAATTAGCTCAAAATTCGAAATGAAAATGGATGGAAACACGGCTAATGATAACACCCAAAAACTTCACCTCACTCACTCTACAAATCTCAACACCCTCAATTTTGAGTGGAACATCAACAGTTTTCTTTTTATTACTGAATATCATGTAATTAGTTTTTTCTAGATTTAATGATAATTTATTTATTTTAAACCAAGTTTGTATCTTGACAAATTCTGTCTTTATCAATTCCAACATTTGTTCTATATCTTCACCTAAACAGAAAAATGTGGTATCATCAGCAAAAAGTACACATTTAAGGAGTCCTGACACATTTACCAAGTCATTCACATATAAAATAAATAGCTTTGGTCCAAGTACAGAGCCTTGGGGAACTCCACATGTGATATTACAGAGGTCAGATCTTACATCATTTATTTGTACAAATTGTTTCCTATCTTTCAAGTAGCTAGATACCCACTGTAATGCTGGTCCTCTAATACCATATTTGTTCAGTTTTTCAAGGAGAATGGTGTGATCAATAGTATCGAATGCTTTTTTTAAATCAACAAAAATACTGATACAATATTGTTTTTGATCGACAGCAGTAGTTATTTGTTCCATTAATTCCATGAGAGCCATTGATGTAGAGTTTTTTGCTCTAAACCCATACTGACTGTTGCTTAGAATATTTTGTTTATCTATAAATTGATCTAGTCTGTTTACAAATAGTTTTTCAAGAATTTTTGAAAACTGTGGTAACAAGGATATAGGTCTATAATTGTTGAACACACATTTATCACCATTTTTAAAAAGAGGAACTACCTTAGCTACTTTCATATTATCTGGAAATATTCCTGTTGAAAATGATAAATTACATATGTATGTAAACGGCTCAATAACATGGCTCATTATGTCCTTTACAAACATCATATCCATGTCCACCCAGTCTTTTGATCTCTTGTCTGTAAGATTTTTTACTACCTTCATTATTTCCTCTTGTTTAGTTCCATTTAGAAAAATGTGTATGTGGTTTTAAATCGGATATATATCTGATGTTTTCAAAGCGACTGCATTGTGAACGCTCATGTGACTTACATCTGACTTTTGCATCACGTCATCTCACGTCTCGCGTCAAAGTCCCACCACTCTTGGCTCCTACTCTGCATCCACACACCCCTCTGAACAGAGGTAGCAGCCACAGCTCCAAAAATCGCCATCACTAAAAATTTTGCTCGCTTTCTTCTCAGTTTTATTTTGCCTTTAATCATTTGGATGTTTAGCTTTCCCTGATTGGACAACAACTTCAAAATTACCGAACACACACTGAAAACTGTCGTGTCCATGTTTACTTCCGCAAACACAGGGTGCTGCGTCAGCAGTGTTGCCAGATCTCACGGCAAAAACAAGCGACCAGCCCCAAAACAAGCCCAAACAAGCGACTTGCAGCCCGCGTGTCACGTGACGTTCTGAGACACGTTTTCTTCTGCACATGCGGGTCACTTCTGCAATGTAGATCGTTCACACTGGAGTCTGATGCAGGTCGCATTTCAAATGTAGTGTGAATGTTCACACCAAAAGATCTGATTTTTTTTTAAAATCGGAATTGAGCATTAAGACCTGCAGTGTGAACATAGCCAGTGTTAGGGAACTTTTGGTCAAGGTTTCTACTTTGGCTGAGAATGTTAACTGCCCATGAACCATATGTTTGAGTTAGCAGAGAGAGTTGGATGAAGAGCTGATTTGATGGTGCAGGTGCAGCTGGCAGTCCAAGGTCACCTCAGAGTCTGTGAGCTTGGATGAGCTGATAAGCATATACAAACAAGCCTCGCAGATTCTCGTGACTGGGCTCCGTGTGTGTAAACTTCTGCATATCTGTGTGAACTGATGCAAAAATCTGTCCTTGCGAATAAAACTAGTTAATAATCTTCGCTTGTCATCCAGTGTGGCTTCTTTTGAGTAAGTAAGATGAATAGATGCTATTTTTATCCAACAATTTGGTCCTTCGAGTGCCGGCCCCAACATCTGACCTTGAACCGTCGGGCTTGGATCTGAACCGTGCACAGGGAGAGATTTAATCTCCTTAACTGAAAGTCCTCGGGCTGGAATTGTTGAACTTTAGTGAGGCCAGATGAACTGGATTTGCTTTATGCTGTTTGACCACTTTCATGGAGGGAAACTTTCTGCTTTTCAAAGAATCATACTGCTCTATCAAAAAAAAGAAAAAAAGAAAAAGGAACTGTAAGCATAAATGTTTAAATGTATATGTGGCTATTTTGCTCACAGTTAATGTTGTTATTCTGTTTCTGCTCAACTTCCAGCAGGGGAAAGACAGTTTTCTGGAGATCCTCCACAGGTACATGGAGGTCCATGGCACAGTGTACTACGAGACCCAGCGACCTCCAGAGGTGCCGCCCTTTGTGAAGAACCACGGCTTGCTGCCCCAACATGAGCTGCAGCAGCTGCTCCGCAAAGCCAAGGTAGGAGACTCAGTATATAAACTTCTTCTGCCGGGTTCTCATCACTTGTATCATCCACACAGAATTATGTTTGTCACAAATACAGATTCATCACAGTAACTGTCCTGAACTGAGCTCTATACAGGTGGTCCCTGACTTACGAGCGAGTTCCGTTCCTACGAGTCGCTCGTAAGACGAAAATTCGTATGTCGGAACCCGAAACACGTGTCGCTCGTAAGTCCGGATTTTTGGTCGTAAGTCGGAAAATGTATGCTAGCGCTGCGCCAAACACCCGTTTTTCAACACAAACGTACATACTGGTTCATAAACATGCACAGAACTTTGTTTACAAATGGTTAGCTAACACACTTTCATCTGAAAACACACACCAGTGTTGTATGTTCTGTACAACTTTACTGTTTGTTAGTCCGCTCGTAAGTCCGGAACCTCGTATGTCGATGACGTCGTAAGTCGGGGACAACCTGTATTTTAAAAAGCATGTTTTTTGTTTGGTTTTTTCCAGCTCTTCATTGGTTTTGGCTTCCCGTATGAAGGCCCAGCTCCGCTCGAAGCTATAGCCAACGGCTGTATTTTCCTGCAGCCAAAGTTCCAGCCCCCCCACAGCTCATTAAGCCATGAATTCTTCAGAGGCAAGCCCACATCTCGAGAGGTAAAAGCATCTTTAGTCGTTTCCATTAACACTCTGAGCTTATGTATGAGGAGCGCCAAACGTTTCAGACCAAGTAGCACACAGGCCGTTTGTTTGGAAAATAAAAATAAAAATGGACTTGAATGTGGCACTAAAGGTTTGATACGTTAAGACCTCACATTAACTTGCAATATTTTGCACAAACAAATTTATGTAATAAATACAGAAAGCATCCAGCTTTAATGAGAAGAGAACCTGAGCTTAAAGAGGAACTAAACCCAGGTTGAGACGGTAACTCCTTCCCCTAAGCAGATCCAAAATCACCCTCAAAATGGGCGTGTCGAGAGACAAGGAGGGGAGGAGGTAGAGTTGTGCTTTTGTCCACGCCTCCACCAGCAACAACCTAAAACAAATTAAACCTCTAGCCAACAACATACACCAAGCAACAACAAAGGATAAACATGTAGATGTATTTATCTATTCCACCCATTCCATCCAAAACCTAAGGCTAAAAAAATGGGGAAAAAAAAGAAAAAAGAAACCGCTTGTCAGGAGTGAAATGTGGCACTTCCATATAAGGTATGAATGCTGCAGGACCTTCTCATCTCTGCAGGGGATTGGCTCTGCTTGAACCACTTCCGTGACGTCAGAGTGAGAAAACACGTCACAGTGAGAATCCTAGACCAATAAGAAAATTAAGGTGCAATTCCTCTGTTCAACCCATAGGGGTTACCGTAAACACGTTTTTAGACCGAGGTTTAGTTCCTCTTTAAGGTGAATTAATTAAACAGTTTAAAACACTTGAGGCCGGCGCAGAGCTCCGCGCTGGACCGAGCCCCGCGCCACGCGCGCGCGCTGCGCGTGGGGGGTTCACAGCAGAGCACAGCGTGAAGCAGCTGTGGCTCCAACAGAGCTCTGCTTTCTTCTCAGCAGCTGCACGCGGAGGGGGACTGAACTGAAGGTCGCTGATTGGTCAGACACCGCGCTTCGCGTAGGCGCTCGTAAAATTGGAGCTTGGCGCGCTCGCGTGAACGTTCAAAGGGCTTGTGCAGCGGCGACCTCACGGCGCTCACACAGCGGGGCGCCGCGCTCGCTCGAGCTCTGCGCCGGCCTTTACAGAATTTAACAAGGTTAAATCAGGTCCTCTGGGTGGATTCTACTTGTTGAAACGTTTCGTCTTTTATGCAAAGGACTTCTTTAGTCTGACGAGCTGCAACAAACTTAGTCTTTTAAATAGCACCTTCGCATAGTGGATCAGTTTGCTGCTGACAGCCAGAACTAGGTGTTCACATGTAAAAGGAGGACCATCAACCTAACAGCAGATTGTTAGTTTCATGATGGCCACTTGCTACTCACAGAGGGTGGAGTGATTCTAGCAATAACAGCATTGTAAGAGGAAACAGTTCAACAAAGAAGAATCCGTCCTGAGGACCTGACTCCACCTTGATAGATTGATATTTTATTGTATTATTATGTATTATTACATCTATTATAATTGATCAGTTATTGGGCAGCATTAGGACACTCTTACATAATTTTTTTTATTGGTTTATCCTGAAGGTTTTCTCCCAGCACCCATATGCAGAGCAGTACATAGGCAAGCCACACGTCATGACGGTGGACTACAACAACTCTCTTGAGTTTGACTCTGCAATTAAAGAAATCCTGAGGGCAAAGGTACTCACACACACTTATAGGATATAACCTCATTCAACCTTCATTTATACAGGTTAGTCTCATTGAGCCACAAGGACTAATTTACAAGAGAGACCCATTTGAAAACAGTTTGGAAATGAAATAGTCTACCTTTCATTCAACCTGTATTTATACAGGTTATCCCATTGAGCCTCTGGGAAATGGTAAAGTCCTGGAGAATTTGAAGGTTTGAAGGCGTTGGGCCGAACGCCGCTCGGCGCCGTTCGGCCCAACGCAGAGCTATACTGGGGCCTTAAGTTTCTCGGCTGGCCTGGGAACGCCTTGATATTCCCCCGGAGGAGCTGCTCCAAGTGGCTGGGGAGAGGGAAGTCTGGGCCTCCATACTTAGGCTGCTACCCCCGCGACCCGACCCCGGATAAGCGGAAGAGAATGGATGGATGGATGTTTCTACAGTGTTTGATGGGAAATGTGTCAAATTAAATTAAAAACATTCTTCCAGTTTAAAGAATAAACTCTGTGCTCAGATATAATGGAAGTCAATAACCGTGTTTCCATCTACTGTATTTTCAATTCGAATTTTGAGCAAATTTTTGAAAATTCGCAAAAATGCAAATAAAAATTAATGCGAATCAGAAGTGTTTCCATCAACTGGCTTGAAGCGAATCCACCAGGCCACGCAAAGCGGCATTACGTCAGACGTCAGCGTTACGCATGTCTACAGTAAACAGGAAGTAGCGGTTGAAAACAGGAACCGAACCACACATCTCGGCAAAATGGAGAGAATATTTCAGGAATGTGTTGCTATCGGGCAAGTTGTATTTATTCTGTCATGCCAACTAGTTTTAGCGATGTTACAGCGGAAACAGCTGATCAGTCACATGACGTGAATGTTCGCTACGTCAGAACTGAGTCGGCAAATCTGTTTCCATCTCTCGTTTTGCGCATCAGCTCTGTTTCGAAAAACCCAAAAACCACCTCAAGCGAGCGTATCAACTTTTTTGCGAATTAGAGGAAGTTAATTTGCATTCTGCCATTTCCATTCACCTTTTCTGATGCGATACTTCAAAATGTGCATCAAGAAACCTTGATGGAAACACGGCTAGTGAGTGTTTGAGTGTGATCCTTTTTAATCTGGGAGGCTTTAATACAGCACAGAGAAGCACATTGTGTGAAAGAAGGAAAACATGTCTGTTTTGATGTGTGAGCATGTAAAAAGTGTAACATTTGAAAGATAAATTTTTTTAAATGATTTAAGAATTGTTTAATAGCTCAAAATTCAGTGTGTAACATCATGATCTAGAAAATCTTAAAACATATGGAACCTAAACAGTGATTGTAAAAAAAAAATAAAAAATAAAACTTTATAAGATATCTAACTTTCTTTGACCAGTTTAAAATTTGCATAATGTTTCTACAGTGATGTATGTCTGCATTGCAGAGCTTAAAAAAGTGACTCATTTGTAATTTCACCAAAGTCCCATTAATAAAGTGCAGACTTTGTCAACTAAACACACATTTCATCAACACTACAACGTAGCTACCAAAACCCAAACTGTTCCCAATCAAGAGGCACATTTTTAAAAACAGTGTAAAAACAATGAAACTAAACAATGTAATAAAAACAGAAGGAGAATCATCTCATAATAATAATCACAATAATCGTCAACTCCATAATAATAATGTGGGTTATGACCATGATCACATTTGTCCTCAGGTTCGTTGGTCTATTTTTACATCCAGAAACTCAGTCCTCGTGGTCTTTCTTACATTTATTAAATCTTATATAACATTTGCATGAAGCTCTATATTTCATGCTGCCAGTGGGAATAAACTTATTGAAATCATTTCTTTGTATTAAAAATATTTTCTTCTTGGTTGAAGAGTGTGTAAAACAGAAAAAGACCTACCCGGTAATACAGCACTGTCACGGTGAACATTATGAATGTTTTCCAAACTTTGATACAACCACTCTGCAGCTTTACCACTGTCTCTACTCAACTAAATCTTTTAATTTTCAAGTAGCAGACAAATATTACAAAGCACAAAAAAATGATAGAAATATTGACAAAAATAAGATAAAGTGTCAGCAACTAGAAAGAGGTGGAGAAAGGTTAATTAAAGGAGTCATCTGGTTAGAGCAAATCTTTTTGGAAAGCACAAACTGAAAATGAAAAAAGCTACAAATGAGCATAAGAGCAGAGACATGGGGATTGAGTTTGGGACCTCTCAAAAGCATCCAGCGCTCATTAAAATACAACTAAGTTCTAAAGTAACCAGCATTTAAACATTTTATGCATGAAAATAAATGTTTTAAGAAGAAGCTGATGTCATCTGCATAAGAAATCAAATGATACTGAATCAAAGTGATGAAACAGACGCTGACTGCTGTAAATACCCGGTGACAGTGTTTTAATATTTATCCACCATGAACGTGTACAGTAGTTTGTTGTTAAAGTTTCACATTTATCTTATTTGTATAGATGTCAGGAAATAAAGGTTTAATTTCATTTGTGATCATTTGTGATGTGAATTATCTATTTAAATAAAGGTTGAATTTGTATTTTTAATAAAGTTAATCGGATCTCATAAATCCAATTTTTTATTTAAATTATTACAAAAATAATCAAAGCATTTTTCAGGTTTGCATGAAACAACCAGAAACCAGCTGTCTGCAAGAACCTGCGAACCTTCTGACATCACATTAAGGCCCTGTTTACACGGACACGGTGGGGGGAAACTGAGATTTTGGGTATTTTAATTAGAGGAAAAGATTTACGTTGACACGGGCAAATTGTAGTGTTTACATGTGTCCGCCTGAATCCCCCCCGCCCTCATGAATCTACTCCCCCGCCCTCCTGAATCTTCTGCTCACCTAATGTGCATGCGTTCTGCCTCGGTCTGTTTTCCTCTGGGGCTAAAAGTTCAGCTAACAACAAGTTGTTGTCAACAACTTAACAACAAGTTAAAGCTGGAATTTGGCTAACAGTCGACAGATTTGAAGCCAAGCGGGACCGCTTCATCTAACAAGCTGCATACCAGTCGCTGACTGGACCGGAACCGAGTGACGATGTCGGACTTTAGTCCGTGATGAACAGCTGACTTACAGCAAGTAACAATGTTCTTAATATGTTTGCTTGTGTCTACTTCGATCACACAACAACCAACTGAGGTTTTATTTTTATTTTTCTCCTGCGAGGTCGATAAGCTGTCCTTCCACGAAGCGGACCGGTTCAGATGGACCAGTAATCCACCAGGATGAAAACAGCAGAGTCCAGTTCATAACAGTGCCGTTAACGTGTTTTTAAAAGTGTTCAATGTAATTCTCAGTGTTGTGACATACATTTTGTGGTGATGAATAAAAAATAAATAAAAAAAAAACCTTGTGTCTTCATTTTCAACTTTATGACGTAATGAGTCCAGATAGATTAATTTGGCTCAGATAACAATGATGAGTCCAGCTACAGACAGGAGGTGGAACACCTGGAGAGCTGGTGCAAAGAGAACAATCTTCACATGAATGTGAAGAAGACAAAGGAGATGATTGTGGACTTCAGAAGGAACAAACACACCCACGCCCCACTGAAAATAGGTGGGTCTGCAGTGGAAGTGGTCTCCAGCTACAAATACTTGGGTGTACACATGAATGATAACCTCAGCTGGAGCAACAACACCACCAGCCTGATCAAGAAAGGTCATCAGAGACTCTACTTCCTCAGACGGCTGAGACGAGCTGGTCTGAGCAGCCCAGTCCTCACCTCCTTCTACAGGTGTGCAGTGGAGAGCATCCTGTGCTCCAGCATCAACGTGTGGCATGGAGGCTGCACAGTTGAAGAGAGGAAAGCTCTGCAGAGAGTGGTGAAGGCTGCACAGAAGTCTGTTGGAGTCAGTCTCCCCACCATCACAGACATTTACACCTCCAGATGCAGGAAAAGAGCCACCTGCATCATGAAAGACCTCACTCATCCAGCACACTCACTCTTTGCCCCACTCCCCTCAGGACGGAGGTTGAGGAGCATCAAGTGTAGAACCACTAGACTGAGGAACAGCTTCTACCCTGAGGCTGTTAGACTCATGAATAAATAAAAATAAAAAATAAACACTGCAAAATATCACATCATGCTGATGCTGATCTGTTTTCTTGTTGCTGTGTTCATCTGTGTTCATCTGTGACCATCTGCTCATGCAGACTCATGTTCGTGCTGCTGTTTATTCCCACTATATTAGGCTTAGTGTATTACTAGTTGATGCTTTTCTTAGTTAGTTCTAGATGTTATTACTGTTTTTCTCTTTCATTTGTTGTTGGATGTAACTGGGACCTCGTGTACATAATCTCGTTTTCATCTCATGTACCACATGCGGTGCAAATGACAATAAAGACTCTCTGACTCTGACTCTGACTCTCTGACTCTGACTCTCTGATAACTTTATATATCTCCCACGCTAACATAAATATTGTTTATTATTGTTAAACTGTTCTTATTTAGCACATATTGTGCAGTGTGACACGTGAAATATCTGCCTGCCTCGTTCAATAAACAGCGACATAAGAACTGGATCCAGCTGTGTCTCTTCCAACACAGATGCAGGTAATTCAGGTGTAGAATAATTAAATATGAGACTCAAAATATTTTCCATCAGTTGTAGTTCAGAAAGTGGTGCCTGTCCGCCGCCATTATTGTTGATAGAAATGCTGTCTGTCTGCGCGTGCGTGCTGCGCGCATGTATGTCAAACAAAAGCTCAGCGGGAGATGTTTACATTATCAACGGGGGGTCAGCGAAAAAGATCCACTTTGGAGGGTGAGTTTAAAAACCATCGGATTCAAAGAGGGGGGCCAGTGGACTCGTGTAAATGATCAGTACAAACGCAGAGAGAGAGGAGCAGTTTCACTCAAAACACGCGCCGTGTAAACGGCCCCTAAACCTGTATGATCAGTTCAGAGCTAGTGTGTCATCACATGCATAGGTGTTAATTATATGTGACGGGGGATGTGCCCTCCTCACATTTAATTATTTTTAATTTGGACCCCCCCCCACACACATACACACATTTACCATGAACACATTTACCATTAGTTCACCCAGTTCTGTTTTCTATTGCTATGTGAACTAATCCATTCCACGAGAATACTCAAACTAGTAAAAGTTCACTCCGTGTTTTCCTGGTTACCTACAAGAACTCACTACAACATATCAGCTGTGTTTCTCCTCTGTCTCTTGCCTTGACATGGCACTCATCCTTTTAGTTTTTTTTTTTTTGACGGAGCGGGGGAGGAGGGGGAGACACCTCTGTGTTGTGTGCTAGCTTATTGCACTGTTAGTGCCAGTAGTTGTTGACTGGGGTGTGTGTGTGTGGGGGTTAGGATGCATGAGAGAAGCAGAGCGCTACAAATGTGGCATCTTAAAGGCCGAGATACACTTGAGCGTCCTCAGGTACGCCACTCTACGCGCGCATTTTGTGCGCATGTGTTTTGCTGCTATACTTCAGAAACTATCAGCTTTCAAACGCTCGCGTTCTCCTTGTTGTAATATGAGCAGCTGCGCACGGAGGGGACTCAACTGAGCTCGCTGATTGGTCACTTGCTGACACGCCTACTGAAATGATTGACAGCTTTCAGTCAGCTCATGTAGCTCGCTGAAGACCGCGGCGGTGTTCTGATACGGTGTTTCTACTATATATGTTATAAAAAGTTCTCTCAGAAATAAAAATAATAACAGGGAGTGCTTTTCCTGCAGCACACAGCCCACCAGGGATATTTAAAACATTGCGCACCCAGGTAGGACCTGAATTCATTCATTTCATTCATGGAGTGAACGGAGGAAGAAGTGATTACTTGACTTTAGGCAAAAAAACAAAAGAAAAGGCCCGATCAGCGATAAAGAAGGGGAATTTATTTCATTTGTGTAACATACAAAACAGTCCGGCGCCGGGGAAGTTTATGGTCAGACACCGCGCATCGCGCACGCGGACGTAAAAAAAAAGCTTTGCGCGTATGTGCCCTGAGGGGCTACGCGGGGCTACGCTTTTGCCTTGGCGTACGTACGTTGCGTATAGGCGTATCCTGAGGACGCTCAAGTGTATCTCGGCCTTAAGGCTGAGTTATACTCGCGCTTTGGTCCGCTGGCCCTCTGCGCGCGTACTGCGCGCGCACTGAGCCGTGCGGCTTCTGCGTTTAGAGTTTCGCCGCTGTGTTTATGGTTGACGCACGGCGGCCAGCAGGTGGCAGTAGCCTCTAAAACCTGTGCATATGTTGCAAGAAAGGGTAGAAAAAGAAATCTACCGTATAAGAAGAACTGTATAAACCGTATAAGAACAACAGTTTTTGTATCTTGCGGTTTTAATGCATGGAGTCAGCGAGGAGGAAGCGATCACGTGACTTTTGGCAAAACAACAAAAGAAAAGTCCAGCTCAGAGATGAAGAAGGTGAATTTAATACATTTGTATCACATAAAAACATTCCTCCATGCGTTGCGATGCCGTCTCCACGACCACAGCGGTGCAGAGAGCTGCAGGCTCTGGCGTGAAGGTCCCCACCCGAATCAATTCTGTAGCATCCAACGCGCGCGCACTAGGCTTGCAGAGTTTCAAAAAAATCAGAGGTGCACGCGCAGGGGCGGTAAAATTGCGTCACTTTTGGTGCACGCACCCTCGCGCGCTGCGCGACGCGTCGAGTATAAATCTAGCTTTAGCCAGCTCATCTGTATTGCATGCCGCTAGCTTAGCATTATATTGGTGCTGGCAGTTGTGGACTTTGGTGGGGGGTTAGGATGTGTGAGAAAAATGGAGCGTGCTCTGTTCACACAAGGAGGGCTGTATGTCAGGCTACTTCTTGTTGTGCTACTCTAAAATAGTTATTGAATCAAGTGTTTACTTACAATATGTAAGTAATCGTAGCTGTTTAATAACCCGTTAAAATACACCAGATGCAGGAAATGGCATCTACTTTGTTTGTGCAAATATTTTCTGGTGAAGGACCCCCCTAACTCCCCCCCACCACCACCACCACCACCAGCCCTACATTACAAATGCTTCTGACGCCAATGATCACATGTGTACTTCATCTCGTCTGTGTTGACAGAGTTCAGCAGCTCTGACTGATGCTGCTTCCTCCGCCTCCTCTGAGAGACAACTGATGGACCACTTCACCCTTCAGTGGAGGCGCCGCGTCTCAACACACACACACACACACACACACACACATACACACTACTGTCACAGGGCCTTACCTGCACATTATAGCCATTGTCAAGACACACACCAACACGTTTGGGTCATGCTCAGTCATGCAGGACAGAGCAATCGCTGACAGGCTGACAGATCCTCATAGTGTAAGAAATCCTTTCTTTTTGCTCCTTTCTTGTGCACATGTGTGAGCACCTGTCACACAGGTGGAGAGGAGGGTGGAAGTGAGCTTTTAAAAAAATGTCTGAGTTGCTGTTTTACTTTTGAAAGGTGATTCACACTTTTTCTTGAGTGCTGCACAACAGTTTCAAAGCACTCCATGTTGCATGACTGTTTTTTTTTTCTGTTCAGCAGCACTGAACTGGATGTGACGGTCGGCAGAAACTGTGGGTTTGGGAGTTTGTCCTGTCAACTCAGTACCAACATGCCAGTGGGCATAGAGCACCCAGCTGAAGAGTGTGCATTGGGGTAGAAGTGGTCAGATGTGAAAGTGTGTAAACAGCGTCTAGGATGGAAAAGGTTTTGTTCCTGATTCTCTTAATAACATTGATATTGTTGTTGAACAAGTGATGGTTCTAAGAGGTACACACTACTGGTTTCCCCATATGAATCCAGCTAAAACAATCATCCTATCAAACTTGCCTCTGTTCATTAGTGATGACGTGTTACTGAAGGAGTTGCCACGTCACAGTCAGATTGCCTGAACTATGATAAATCTGCCAAACTGAAACATGTTGTGTCTTTTAGGAGACAAGTTTACATGATTTTATTAAATATATTGAGGAACTGAACAAAGTCATGAAATTCAAAGTTGAGGGTTTGACTAACTATTTTTGCAACAACTGGAACAATGAAATGTTTTAGATGTGGACAGCAGGGCCATTTAGTGCGGCGTTGTCCTGGAAAAAGCCCAAGAATCATAGAAGGAGCCCAAATAGTCAGAGAAGGAGTCCCCTCAGATTACCGGTACTGGAGGGACAAAGACAAGAGTTACTGTGGACGATGAAAGTGAGAAGCAAGAGGCCTGGCTCAGACCTGCAGCAGGAGCATGGAAAAAGTCCCTCACACAGGCCAGCTGATCTGTGTGCTCATGCTGACTGACACATTTGGAGCAGGCAATTTGTACAAGTGCATCAGTGTTGGACAATAATGAAGTACCTTTACTTGAGTACTGTACTTAAGTACATTTTCTGAGTATCTTTACTTTACTTGAGTATTTGTGTTTTGGGGAACTTGTAACTTTCACTCCACTACATTTCAAAGACAAATATTGTAATTTTGACTCCACTACATTTCTAGGAAGCTACTTGTTTCTTGTTCCTTTTGGTTCCGCTTTGTAATCCGCTGTTGCTGTTTTTTTTTCTTTCCTGAAATGCACTTGGCCAGTTGTTGATTCAGGTTTTATGCTAGATTCATGTGCAGAACATTCATTGTTTTGTAATCCTCTATGTTAAGTATGGCAGAACTTCCAGTTATCAGTGTTACTGTTTCCTGTGTTAAGTTGTTGTTGTCAACATGCAGACAAACAATACGATGTATGACTGAAGCTGAAGAAAAGACTAAATGTGCATCATCTGTTAGGATTTACATGACTTTCCACAAATGTAAAATGCAGGAAGATATTATTTGTAGTTTACAGTTTTTTTTTTTTAAAGGCATGCAGTGTTAGAGTGGTTCTACATAATACACGGTCAGGTGGTTTCAGAGTTACAAGGTTCTGTAAAATCACTCAGAACAATACAGCAATGTACTGATATTTGTAGTTTTGAATACTTGAGTATTTTTAAATGCATGTACTTTTGAATACTTACTGTAGGACTTTTCTATAGTAAATACTTCAGTACTTTAATTTGAGTAAACTTTTGACCGAGCAACTTTTACTTGTAGTTGAGTAAAATTTGATCATGAGTATCAATACATTTATTTAAGTACTAGAATTGAGTACTTTGTCCACCATTGTCAGTTTGTATGTGTAGAATTTTTATACTTGTGCAGGAAACTGAAAGTTATGCACCATAACTCATGTTCCCTGAAGGAAGGGAACGAGGTGCAACATATTGACTATGGGAATTGCGCCCCCGCACGATTTACCTGAAGTAATACATTCACGCCTTTACAGCAGGTGGGCGTCAGCGTCACCACAGAGGCCCCGCCCTCTTGGTATAAAGACGCGTGCGCCCATCCTACTTTCTCCAAGAGCATTTCACAGAGCTTTGGGCATTGAAAGGGCAAACAGATGTTGCACCTCGTTCCCTTCCTTCAGGGAACATGAGTTATGGTGCATAATTTTCAGTTCCCTTTTCAGTCAGTCCACTCAGTGCAACATATTGACTATGGGAACGCAATCCATTTACGCCCTTGAGATGCTCAGTAAAATGCATGCTTGTGAGAACTTCTGCCTTCATACTTTAGGCGTTTTAGGTGATCTCTACTGTGTGTTAGAGAGTATAGCCTGAGTGAAGTCACAGGCAGTAACATCCAAACAATAATGCTTTGCAAACGTGTTTGTGGAATTCCAGTTTGCCGCAGCACAAACGTCTGCCATTGGTACGCCCTTAAAAAGAGACCATGAGGCAGCTAGGCCCCGAGTGGAATGGGCGTGTACCCCAGAGGGCACCTGTTGACCTTTCCTGCTGTAAGCCCGTTTTATGGCCTCAGTCACCCAGTGTGAGAGGTGCTGCTTTGAAAGAGCTCTGCTGGCAGCAGGATTGGCAAAACATACAAACAGTTGGTTTGTTTTCCTCCAACTGACAGTTCTGTGGATGTAAACACTCAAGGCCCTGATAGGGCAGAGTGATCTCAACCTCCACTGCTCTTCAGTGAGGACAGGGTGTGGAGGAAACTCAGAGAGCTCAAAGTCCAAACTCCTGGGGTTAAGAGTTGGCACCTTTTGCACGTATGCAGGGTTAGGACGCAGAGTGACCTTTGACCCATCATGGGCAAACGTTGTACACATTGGGTGTACAGACAGAGAGTGGAGGTCACCAACACGTTTAGCTGAGCGGCTCAAACGGAGGCCCGCATAGGGCATACAGGACTAACTAAAGGTCCCACACTGGGGCCAGAGTCCTGCTGGGAGGCCTTTTCCTCAGTAAGCCCTTCATGAAACGTATTGTGAAAGGGTGGACACTGGGTGTTCCCCCCCTCCCCCAGCCTTCGTGGCACGCCGAGATGGCTGACAAAAACCCCTTAATGGTAGAAAAGGAGCTACCTTTTTCCAGCAGGTCCTGTAAAAAGGTGAGAAGCTGGACTAGGTTACAGGAATATGAAACAATATTCCTCTCCAGACACCAGGCCTAAAAAATATGCCATTTACAAGCGTAGAGAGTCTGAGTTGACCCAGCTCTCGCCCCCTGTATTGTGTTAAT
This sequence comes from Garcialebias charrua, assembly GCA_038048925.1. NCBI lineage: Eukaryota > Metazoa > Chordata > Actinopteri > Cyprinodontiformes > Rivulidae > Garcialebias > Garcialebias charrua. The sequence goes on from JBBPBX010000338.1 coordinate 107,883, forward strand.
AACATTATTGTGGAGGCCCGAGGCCATCAGTCTGTTCCTTTCAGCAGCCAAGCTGTGAGTTGCCACAGTTCTGGACGTGGGTGAAGAAGCTACCCGTGTGCTTGAGTCAGCAGGTCCCTGTGGGGGAGCAGCTGCCACGGTGTCCCTGAAAGCAATGAAATTATTTCTGGGAACCACGGTTTCTGAGGCCACCTGGGGCTAATTAATATTAAGGAGAGATCTCTCCAGCGTCACGTGAATTAAAGGGACAGGTGGAAACACGTAATACAGCACTCCTGTTGGCCAGTCGAGGGCCAGCGCGTCCATCCCTATCGTTGCGTCTGTCTCTTATAGTGAAAAGAACAGGGCGCAGTGCGAGCTGGTTTTGCATGCGAACAGATCGACGGACGCCCTACCGAATCGTGACCAGATCTGGTCCACTATCCGTGGGTTCAGTCTCCATTCTGAGGACAGCAGCGGTCCTCCGGAGAGGGTGTCTGCCCCGTAGTTTAGTTCTCCCGGAATGTGTGTCGCCTTCAGTGACAAAATTCTGGGGCCACACCACGTGAGCAACCTGTGTGTCAGACCGAGGAGGGCCCGGGACCTCGTCCCCCTTCCCTGTTGATGTAGGACACCACTGTCCTGCTGTCTGATTTTATGAGGACATGCTGTTTTGCAATCAGCCCCTTTTTGTAAAAGAGCTTTATTGACAGATAAACAGCTTTTAACTCCAGTAGGTTGATATGGAGCCGTGCATCCTGTTTTCTCCAGAGCCCTTGGGCGTTCTTGTTCCTGCAAACTGCTCCCCATCCCCCTAACGAGGCGTCTGTCATGAGAACCACACGAGACAGGACTCGTCCCAGCGGGACGCCCGCAGTGAACACTGAGGGGTCTCTCCAGGGCTCCAGAGCCGACAGACATTCCTAGCTTATCAGAATCCTTCCTGCCTGCCTGGTAGAGGCAGGAGGTGTTTGTTTGTTTAGCCATATTTGCAGAGCCCGCATTTTCAGCAATGCCTGATTGCAAGGGATTGCGGCTGTCAGTAAGCCCAAGAAGCGTTGAAAGAGCCTGACAGACACTCTCTGACCCAGCTGAAAGTGTGTCAGACAAAGGCGTATTGAAGCCACCCTCTCCTCTGAGAGCCATGCTCTGTACAAGATGGTGTTGATTTGTACGCCCAAAAATATGGTAATCTGTGATAGAGTCAGGTCGCTTTTTTGCAGATTTAAAATGAATCCCAGAGCTTCCAGGTACGTCATCACCATGTGTGTGTGCAGCTGGGCTTGCGTTCTGCTACATGCGAGAATCAGAAGATCATCTAAATAATTCAGAATTCGGACCCCCTGACCCCTGAGTGGGGTTAGCGTTGCGTCCAGGCACTTTGTGAAAGAACGTGGAGCGGTTTTTAATCCGAAAGGTAAAGCTTTGTATCCGTAGGCTTTCCCTTCGAATGCAAAGCATAGATATTTTCTGTGTTTCTTCCAAATCCCTCCATGGAAATATGTATCTTGAGATCCAAAGTAGACGCATGGTCTCCCTGTCTCACAGACTGTAGAACTTGTCTCAGCGTGAGCATTTTGAACCAGTAAGTTGTTATTCTTTTGTTCAAAGCCCTGAGATCCAGAATGGGTCTTAATGTTAGGTCTCTTTTGGGCACGAGGAAGTATTTGCTGTAGTGGCCGGTTTTTATTTCTCGTTTTAGGATAACACGGATCACACCTTTCTGTAGCATTGCTGTTATTTCCTCCCTCAAGACGTGTGCACGTCCTGGGTTTATATCTGATTTTAGCACCCCTGTGAACGGAGGCGGACGTCTGCGGAACTGCAGGCGATGCCCATGACACACTGTTGACATGACCCATGTGTTTGGTCTACACGCCCCCCAGGCCTATGCATGTGCTACGAGCCTCAGGGGCATGTTTATTGCGGGCTACTTGTGCCTCATGGGTGCGGGCGGGGAGTGTCTGTTCTGCGTAAACTGACCTGCCTGCACGTGGACGACTTGAAGTCTGTCTGCTCCAGACAGACCACAGACATCCCACTGCAGTTCATTATCTTATCTGACACCATCTGTTGCACGAGGGAGGAGGGGTGCTTGCCCTTTCCCTTTACCGTGACTGTTTTCATGAAAAAAGGGTTGTTGTTGTCCCTGTTTTTTGTTTGTTTGTTTTTTTGTCAAGAATCAGGGCAGTGTGTGCTTCTGGTACTTTATTTTCGTGTTTAGACGTACAGAAACTTGTTTTTAATGCACACATGTCATCAACATTTTGTTTTGAGCACACATCAATGTTACCAGCTTTTCGTGTTTTTTTACAAATACGGTCTGGATTTAAGTGTCCTGGTTCCCGTACCCCGTGGGCGGATGAACCTGCAAAATTGTGGAGCGAGCCTAGTTCGTCAGGCCCGCTTCTTTCTCCCATCCCGGTTCACTGAGGAAGTCCTCGGCGGAACCGTGAGGAACGAACCTGTTCCTGCTCCAGGACTGAAAGATGGGCCTGCTGAGGGTCTCTGCTGCTGCTCCCTGTCGTAAGCTGGTCCATTTTGCGGGGAAGGACGACGTATGGCTGAGCGGTGTCGAGGTTGCGCGGGTCTGCTCCTGCTGGTGTCTCTGGGGAAGGGGGGGCAAAGGCCTTTCTCGGCATCCCCTCTCGCAGTGCCTCAGCCTGCTTCCTTCGCTGCTCCAGCCTGCACTGGATACGCTCCAGGGCTCCCCCGAAGAGTCCCGTCGGCTCAATCGGGTGGTGAAGGAAGGCGTAACGTTGACCTTCTGGCAGGTCTGTCAGGGTGAGCCACAGGTGGCGCGGAGCTATGACCACTTCAGCCATGCATCTCCCCTGAGCTATGGCCGCGGTCCCTAGCATGCAGAGCACAAAGTCAGTCGTCTTGTGGGCTTCCTCCAGGATGTCCGTCATCGCCTTTTTGCTTGTGGTCACCTGGAGCTCCTGGAGATTCTCTGCCAGGTACACCTGCATCAAGGCTGAGGCATTTAACGCACGGGCCGCGAGGCCCTGAGCTCTGTAACATTTGTCGAGCTATGTAGCCGTGGCGCGGCAGGCCTTGCTGGGAAGAGTTGGTTTTGCGCCTGACGTCCTGGGGGCCAGATGAGCTGCCAGCGTGTCCTCCATCTGCGGCACGTTGGCGATTCCTGCTGCCTCCATTCCAGCGACGTCGAGGAACTGAGAAAGCGGTAAAAGCATGGGAGCGCTGGGTTCGGCCCAGGTGCGGATAAGCTTAGTGAGAAAATCAGGGAAAATCGGCATCCTGTGTCTCATGGTCGACTGCTGTTTTGCGTAGAAATAGGTGCCCGCCAACCTCGTAAGCTGTTGGCGAGGTAGGGGTTCTGGCCAAGCAATCTGTAGCGTATCCGCCGCCCTGCGACACAATTCGAAGAGAGCAGGGATGGATGCGTCTGTCTCTGGCAGAGCTGCCGTCGGGTTCTGAGGGAATTCTTCGTCTTCCCCTTCGTCCTCGTTGTCGGCTTCTTCGTTCGAAATCTCACCCGAGGCTGTGAGCGAGAGTTCGGCCGCATTCATCAGGCCTCGTGTGTCGAACTCAGCCGTTGAGTCCCCGACGGGTGCTGCCATGTCCCTACTGTTCCCCCATTCGACCTGTCCACTGTCCTCCAGATCAATGTTCTCGAGCTCCGGAGTGGGAGTGAGCGGTTCTATGAGGTCCGGGTCCCATGTTGGCACGGCGTCGCCCATGGCCTTGACCACGATGTCCACGCAACGCTTCCTCGCAGCTACTGTCATCTGGATGCAGTAAGGGCAGGAGTTGGGGGATTCCAGCGCTGTTTTAGCGTGCAACATCCCCAGGTAGACTGGACAGGCCTAGTGGGTGTCCGTCGCCGAGAGGGGGTAGCCACAGCTGCTGGGGCAGGCACGGGAGCTGGGGCTCGCTGGCCTGCTGGTTCTTTTAGCATTTTTCGCTTTTTGCTTCCCTTTCTCGGGCGCCATGGCTGAGAAAGATGAGCTGTTTAGCAGTGCTAACGTTGTCCGAAGACGTCTCCTTCGTCGCGTCGCTTTTGCTGGCTAGCCCGCTACTCGTTTGCAGGGTAACGGTGTGACGCAATTAGCGCCGTCGAGCGAAGTCTACGAAGAGAGAAGAAAAAAACCTTGAGGTTAAATAAAAGATGCTGGACTAGCTTTTGCTAGCCCAGCTACACGCAGTAATTTTCTCTGTGCGCTTGGAGTAGGGAGCGAGCTCACCTCAGATAGAGCACAGTAGCACAGAGAAGTCCCGCGAAGTTCAGGTATAAGCGAGGTGAAGGGCTTAAAAGAGAAAGTAGGATGGGCGCACGCGTCTTTATACCAAGAGGGCGGGGCCTCTGTGGTGACGCTGACACCCACCTGCCGTAAAGGCGTGAATGTATTACTTCAGGTAAATCGCACGGGGACGCAATTCCCATAGTCAATATGTTGCACTGAGTGGACTGAATGAAAAGGGAACAATGTGTACATTTAAAACACTGTTCATGCATTTGTGAATCTTGCTCACATACAATAATAATAATAATAATAATGAATTCCATTTATAATGCACTTTTCATTAATAAAAATCTCAAAGTGCTACAAAGTGTAACAAAGCAAAGATCAAAATAAAACAAGTGATAAAATCAAATAAAATCAATAATAATATCGACTAAGATCAAAGATAAAATCATGTGGATGCAGATTAGGCTTGCTTAAAAAATAAATAAAATAAAACAAGTGATAAAATCAAGTAAAATCAATAATGATATCAGCTAAGATCAAAGATAAAATCATGTGGAGGCAGAATAGGCTTGCTTAAAAAGAAAGGTCTTTATGCTGCTTTTAAAGTCAACCAGTGACTGTGGAGCTCTCAGGTCGTCAGGGAGGGAGTTCCACAGGCGGGGGGCAGCCACACAGAATGCTCGGTCTCCCATGGTCCTCAATTTGGTCCGAGGAATATGAAGGAAATTACTGTTCTGTGATCGTAGAGACCGGGTGGATGAATATGGTGCAAGAATGTCCTTTAGATAGTCAGGTGAAGTGCCGTGCAAGCATTGATGGGTAATGAGAGCAGTTTTGTACTGAATTCTGTAGGTGACAGGAAGCCAATGGAGGTTATGGAGAATGGGTGTAATATGTTCAAATTTACGAACTCTCAACAGAATCCTTGCTGCACTGTTTTGAATGTATTGAAGTTTCTGAAGGTTTTTGCCAGGGATACCAATAAACAGGGAGTTGCAGTAGTCGAGCCTGGAGGAGACAAAGGCATGGACGAGTTTCTCAGCATCAGGAAAAGTCAGAGATGGGCGAAGTCTGGAGATGTTTCGAAGATGGAAGAAGCAGGTTTTAAACAGATGCTTAATGTGATTTTCAAATGTAAGATGAGAGTCCATTTTTATTCCAAGATTTGTAACAGAGGTGGAGAGGGGGATGTCTTGACCAGAGAAGGAGATTGTTGTTAAAGTTGATGTTTGTATCTGGTGAGGGGTGCCAATCAATATGGCCTCAGTCTTCGAGCAGTTTAATTGAAGAAAGTTCTGATTCATCCATGCCTTTATTTCCTCCAGGCAGGCAGAGAGAACAGTGAGTGAAGACGGAGATAGGGATGATGATGATGTTCCAGTCCTGATGTAAAGCTGTGTGTCGTCGGCATAGCAGTGAAAAGAAATGTTGAACTGATTAATAATTTGACCTAAAGGCAGCATGTAGAGGGAAAACAGCAGGGGCCCCAGAACTGACCCCTGAGGGACACCACAGGAGACACCGACTGTCTGGGAAGTGGCATTGCCAAGGCTAACACATTCCAGCCTATTGGAGAGGAAAGAATTGAACCAGTCCAGGACAGTGTCACAGAGACCGACCTCCACATGAAGACGGTGGAGGAGGATACTATGGTCCACAGTGTCGAAGGCTGCAGTGAGGTCAAGGAGGACAAGGATGGAGGGAGAACCAGTGTCAGCAGCCATGAGGACATCATTTGTTACTCTCAGCAGTGCAGTCTCAGTACTGTGAGCTGCTCTGAATCCAGACTGGAACTTCTCATACAGAGAGTGTTGTTGTAGGTGGTCCTGCAGCTGAGCAGCAACTGTTTTCTCCAGCACTTTGGACAGAAATGGGAGGTGGGAAATTGGGCGGTAGTTAGAAAAATTGTCGGGATCCAAATTAGATTTTTTCAGAAGAGGCCTAATGATGGCAGTTTTTAGAGGCACTGGAACATGACCAGATTGTAGAGACTTGTTTATTATTTGTGTGATTCATTCATTCAACCTTTATTTATACAGGCTAGCCTCGTTGAGTCACGGGGACTCATTTGAATTAATGGGTTTATTGCAAAGTGATTGGATTTTATGAGAGATGAGGGGAAGGGATCCAGGGCACAGGATGAAGGCTTCATTTTCTTGAGGATGGTCTCCACCTCACTCTGAACGACTTCATCAAAGCTGCTCAGGGTCCCAGAAAGCAGACGGGTAGATGGCACACTAAGATCAGGGAGGTTGTGGAGCTGAGATCTGATAGTGTCAACTTTGTTTTTAAATGATGAGAGGAACAGGTTGCATTTTTGAACAGAGTCCTCATGAGTTTGTTTAATGGGATTAAGCAGATGAGTTATTGTGGAGAAGAGCTGTTTAGAGTTTCCAGGGCAGGTGTTGATGATGTTGGAATAATATTTGGAGCGTGCTTCTTTAAGAGAATTGGCGTACGCTTTCTGATGTTCTTTGTACGCTTGCTTATGTACCGAGAGACCAGATGATTTTACACGTCTCTCGATAGCACGGCCAGTTGCCTTCATCCTGCGCAGCTCACCAGTGTACCAAGGGGCTGAACGGGAGAAAGACACCAGTCTTGACTTCAAGGGAGCATGTAGGTCCAGAAGCTCCTGGAGAGATTGGTTGTAATAATCCACAGAGTCATCTGCAGATGAGTGATTGACAGCGGTCAGGGCGTGAAGATCAGCAGACAAAACATCAGGGGAAATGTTTTTATAGTCACGGAACTGGATAGGTCGTTTTGGGTTAGAAGCAGGCGAAGTTGAAGGCACTTCCAGGGAGATGACCCTGTGGTCTGAGACACCCAGGTCATATACAGACAAGTTATTGAGTACAGTGTCTGTAATCACCAAATCCAGAGTATGCCCCCTGTTGTGCGTAGGGGCGTCCACATGTTGGGTGAGGTTGAGAGATTCCAAAAGAGACTTAAAATCTGTAGCCAGAGGGGAAGAGGAATTGTCCATGTGGATATTTAGATCGCCAAGAAAAATAGTTTTTACAGGGGAGGTGCAGAAAAAAGTGAGGAGGTCATGCATTTCTGAGTTAAATGAAACATGCGGTTTGGGAGGTCTATAAATCAATATAACGTTCATCAGGAGTGGGGCTTTGAAGTTGAAGGCCAAACATTCAAAAGAAGAAAAATTATGAGAAGACAGATGTGACAATTTTAAATTACTGCGGTAGATTACAGCCAGACCACCACCGCGGCCAGTGCAGCGGGCTCTCTGCAGATAACTGTATCCGGAGGGACAAGCTTCATTCAGAGAACTGAACACGTCTGGTTGATGCCAAGTTTCTGTGAGGCACATGAGGTCCAAGTCCTTCTCCAGAATGTGATCATGAATTAGACATGATTTATTGGATAGTGATTGTACATTGAAAAGTTCTATTTTAATGCCAGTTGGTGTAGGAGCCTTTTGAACCGGTTTCAGCAGACTGAAGTCCACTCCACGTTTTCCTTGCCACTTTGTGAGCTGTGGACTACAAGGGACTACAGACGCAGCGTTCTGATGACGTCGTCGAGGTGCGACAGTCCAGACAGTAGCAATCGAGTCAAAGCCCGTGTGCCTAAAATAGATGGTTTTCTTTTGAGAGCTTCTGTGGATGTAGTGAAGTCTACGCAAAAGTCCCAGTTGTTTGATGGTGGAAATACAAGGAGGAATGGAGCAGCTGTTAAGTCCAAGCAGCTTGTGCACTTTTGTGAATCATTTTGAGACCAATTTATCTTCATACTAAGGATTGTAATGTGTTGTGTAGCTTCAGCATGATCACAGGTTCATGTTAGTTTTGAACTGCAGTTGATTAAAACCTTATTATTAAACTTACTGTTCCATTCTGTTGATATCAGATACTTTACAGTCTCCAAGAAAATAGCTAATTAGGCCAATCAAAAGTGATATTTAGTTACAAAACTCACACATGATAGCAGGTAATTTTCAATCATATGCAAATAAAGCTTAATGAGTTCTGAGCACTGTCACATTGTATTTGGGTTTCGCAAAGGCTGACAAATAATGTGTTTACCTGCTGGTATTATCAAGAAAAAGAGGGAATTTATAGAAATTGTCATGAACAAAGAATGAAAACACAAAACAAACGTGTGCTTTACTGTAAGCAAGATGTTACAGCGATAATAGAACATTCTCCTGCTTTTGTTTGGGATTTTCAGGTTGAGTCTTTCCTGCCTTATGAGTACACTTGTGAAGGGATGCTGGAGAGAGTACATGCCTACGTACAGAATCAGGTAAGTGCACATCACTGCATGTCCAAAGCACTAAACGAAGCAGAGATGTAAAAAAATTATCTCCTTTTTTTGGCCATTATCTCACACATTTAGCCTTTTCAGAAGCACTCCATCAACCTTCTGTGCTTCATGATTCCACTCTCAGATACAGCGTAATTTATTTGGTGAACTCCACGTATGCAAGCTCAAAGTGATCTACATGCTTACTTTCATAATGAGACACATTTCTGGTCTCTGGCTCCAAAGCTAAGAGTCCTCTGACACTAATGAGGAGGGTTGAGCGACCAGAAGTGGAGGATGATGACAATTATGATAATAGAGGATAATTTCTTCCCTTATTTATTATTATTATTTTTTTACAGTCAGACAGAAGTCTCCTAACAGTTTTTGTTCACTACAGCCCAACATCTGGTATGGACACCGAATGCAAGAATGGATACATTTCAGTTACACTTTTGTTCCGATTAGATTTCGAGAGGGAACCAGTCACCAATAGTGACAATTTTGTGAAATGTTGGCTCATGAGGCTTATTGTTGTCATTCATTGGTAACTGTCACTGAAGAAGATGTCATGTTTTAATGAATGTTTCTACACGTTGTAGACTATCTTGACCTCTAAGCCTCAGATATGCCTTTATTTGCTGCAAAAACAAGCATGTTTCCTCAGATCTGACAGATTCTTGTACCTTTTGGTAGAAATTGGTTACTTACAACACCTGCTGCTGCATTAGTCTGAAAATATAAAAAGTATACATCTTCACTGATCAGAATATGATTAAATATAAAATTACAAGTACTGCTGTCTCGCAGCATGTAGGTCCTGTATTGAAATCTTACCTGGAGCCTTCCTGCATGGAGATTTTATCCTCTTTCCATTTTTTATTATTACTTTTTTAGTACTGTTCCCCAGTTTCCTCCCACAGTGCTAAAACATACTTATGTGTACAACGTTTTGGCAGTTTTCAATATAACATGAGTGTCACCTCGATTCAATTTAATTCAGTTCATTTATATAGCGCCAATTCACAAAAAAGTTGTCTCAGGACACTTTACAGAAATATTCACATCTATAGAAAACACAATTAGTAAAGTTCTCTATCTAAGGAAGCAACAAACTCATTGAATCTTCACTTCACTTCGATGTGGGTGGGATTCTCATCGTGTAGCCTTCTGAAACTTTTGAAATTCTCTGCATTTAACCCATCACATGTGAGATACACCCAGGTGGAACATTGGGCAGCTATGTGAGTGCAGAGGGAGCAGTTAGGGATTAGGTGTCTTGCTCAAGGACACCACAACACGTGGGTGTGGCAGGAAGTTGAACCTACAACTTTCTGGTCCCAAGTCGGCTGACCTACCTCTACACCACAGCGCCCCTTCAGAGCTTACGGCACCTGATATTTCCAGGCAGTCCCCCATCCAAGAACTAACCATTCCCGAACCTGCTTAGCTTCAGAGAACAGATGAGTTCAGCCATGTTCAGGGTGGTATGGCCGTAAACATACTATCTTCCACGGTTTCTAAAACCAGGTGGTAGTTGGAACCTGTAAACCAAAACCATTCGGTCTAGTACAGTCTGAATTCAGCTTACATCGTCAGAAATATCTGCACCTCTTCATAGTGCCACAGTGTTGGGTTACGTGTTGCCATTTTAATGGATATACAGTAATGTGATTAAAAAAGAAAAAAAAATTAAAGCAACTGCTGTGGTCTGCTGATGTCAAATCTTCAGGTCGACTATTGCATTCTTGGACCCTCGCATTTGAGTGGATCCTAAGAACTGGGCTGGAAGCAGGTGGGGTCACCCAATGGAAAGACCCTGAAGTCACGTCAGGTCGATCAAAGTTGGGCTAAGTTGAGCCCAAGGAAAAAGATCATGCAACCTTATGTTGTACCAATAATCTGTGCAGGATGTGCAAGGCATTTGTTGACTCCTGAAGATAGCCCCCATAGCTTCCTATAACTGTGAAGCGAGCTAAGTTGTTGTATAAAATATATGGATGTGCAAGTGCATTTCTGAACAAATCTAATCTCGTTTACTCACCGTTGCAAATGAAAAAGAACAGTTGCTCCTAATAAAAGTGTGTGCTATGAATACCTTCATGTTTGTTGAATTGGGATAAATATGAATATCAAATATCTTAATATATCAAATATGTCAAGCAAAAATACTAACCCAGAACCTATTTACTAGAAAAACCCTATTAGAATCAATATCCTGCCTGAGGGTGCCTTTTGCCGAGGTCCGAAACTGTTACTGATGAACCCCCACCCCGTGTTTGTGCTGTCTTGTGATATTAATTTATGTGATATTATATAGAGTGGTATAAATGCAAGTCATAAATCAAGATAATCATAATTGGGTAAAGAAAATGTGTTGTTAAGACAGATCTATTTTATTCTGCTTGTAACAAAAACAAACATCTCATTAAGTAATGCTCTCCTTGTACTACAGTAAAACCTCTGCTGAAACTACATATACATTCCTTTCTACAGGACTTCTGTGTGCCAGAGTCTCCTTTCATTCCTACCAACTTCTCCAGACAAGGATCTGCAACTGGCAGCAAGATGATCGGACCTCTGTTTGTGCCGCTTTCCACATCTCCAGCCCTTGGCTGGACATCCAACGTGACAGCTCCCACTGCCTGGCCTCCTCTCAGCTCCCTTAGACTGCTCGTGTCTCAGGAGGGCCAGTCCTGTGTGGAAGCCTGCTACTCAGGTGGTTTCATCTGTGAACCTGCTCACTTCCGCTTCATCAATAACAAGGAGGCTATGCGGAGGTAAGTCAGACGGAAGTACTCTAAAGTATTATTACGAAGCTGGACACAGATGTAATGTCTGCAGGCAAACTTGTTTTTTTAAAGCACTCCATTTTCAGAAGGATCAGAGATAATGTTGTGGCTAGAAACTCTTCCACACCATGGCTGCTCTTCCAGGTTGAGCTACTGTGGCAAACACAAAATGGAGAGCTGTCAGGTTGCATTTGTTAACTCTTTAAAGGTATTGTGACATGATGTTGGAAATTTGCATATTTGTCAGAACATATATATCTTATATCATTCAGCTCTGTTCGTTTTTGCAAAATAAATTATAAAAATATTAAAATTTCATTCCAAGTTATGGTAGTTTTTTCTCTGGGACACGCCCCTAAAAATCTGCGCTTTTCCGCAAAACGTCATGTGACGTGACAACGGGAAGGCACGCTCCAACGCGCATGTAAATAATAATGGCGGAGCATGTCCGATTGCGTTTGAGATCTATCATTTTAAAACAGTAAATCATCCAAAACTCTCATTAATAAACCCTCCCTGAATAAATAAACTTCCTGATGTTACTTGATCGCGCAGACATAATTTAAAAATACATTATTAGAAAAGTGTGTGCGCAACTCATGTTATTTCGGCTATTTTTTTTAACAGCGAACAAAAACAACTTATTGTTAGTACTTGAATGTATTAAAGCAATTGAAGGGTTATTATTCATCAAATACAGTTATTGGACACTCGATCAATGGAAAAGTGATTTAGACACGGTTTATTTTTTACATAGTAGCTATGTGGGGTTAGCTTCTCCTGTGGTTCTTTGTTCTTGGGCTAATGCTAACAGAGGCCCGATCGTGTTTGAGATCTATCATTTTAAGACAGTAAATCATCCAAAACTCTCATTAATAAACCCTCCCTGAATAAAAAAACTTACTGATGTTACTTGATCGCGCAGACATAATTTAAAAAGACATTATTAGAAAAGTGTGTGTGCTACTGATTCGGCTAGCTTGTTAGCAGTGAACATAAAGAATCTGCCGTGATAATTGGCTTTATACACTCACAGTGTATAAAGTAAAACAACATGAACTCACGTAAAATATATAGTTTATAATCTTGTAAGGATATTATACCCTGGTCAGTTTTACTGACGGTACAATATTCTAAATGAAAGATTTGAGTAGATCTTATCTGACACAAACTTATCATCAATTTAATAAAACGGGTTCTCTCTTTTCAGGATTTAACCAATAAATTGTGACCAGACAAAATGTAATTCACAGGAAACGTTAAACTTATGTTGGAACAGCTGGACTGGTCCATTTATTTAACACAATCAATAAATTACATCAACATTTGTACATGATTGGATCGATCATTTTTCCTATAATTAACTTCAGCATAGATGAAACATAGGAACAACAGAACAAGTAAAGGATGATATTTTACTCATTTCAATTCTGCATGTGCATTAACTTTGGCTTAGGAAGATAAAAGTTTAGGAGGAAGGAAATGGAGGAAAAGAAGTTAAGAGTCAGGGAGTTATCTTGATGTGTTTTAACCAGAAACATGGCAGTTCTCCGGCCGATCTCGGCTACACGTTGGTACCCTTGGCAAAGCATTTGACGACTTTTGTTACCTCGTGAAGATGGTCAGTCTCCCTCGGCCCAGTTTGGTCAGTTCGTTTACCGTTCTCAGCGTCTCCAGACGTGCGCCTTGACTCGAACCGAAAGTAACGGCAGCTCCTGGTGGTGTTTTCAAGATAAGACGTTCCTTAAAGGAATGTCAATAAAGTGAAGCTTTTCACGGCTTGAAATAGATTTATAACAGGCATGTTATAAATCTTTTAACTGAATGACGAGTCCTTAGCGTGTGACTGGTGGTCATTCAGCTCTTTGGGGAACCTCATCAGGGCATTGAGGTCCTCAGCAAACTCCAAGGAAAACAGGAAGTCAGAGCTCTTTTAAGGCTAACTTGACCTAGAAAGACGTAGCTCTTTCTGATTCGGTCTGTTAGGCCAGGAGCCACTGAGAGGAGGCATAAGTTAGATTAAAAATGTCAGAAAGGATAAGAAAGTTAGTTTAAGACGCCAGTCTCATGATACAGCAGATTTAGAACTTTCTTAACTCATTACCAACACTGTTGTATGATTAAAACAAACGTCATCAGAGCATAACATATGGGACCTATTAATGATAATAGCTTGATTATTAAATAGGACAAAAACAAAAGTCTCTGGGTGTCTAGATTGTCCTGAGCTCAAGCTAAAATGAATGAGATAAAGTGTTCCTTTTATCTTCACATGCAAGTTCGAGAGGAGAGGAGAAATCCTCCATGTACAACATTTTGAATTAAGCAGAGTATTTGATTTATCTGACATTAAAATGTACTGATGCTCTTACAAATAAAATTATTCATTTGATGACATTTGAATTAACAAAATTAAAAGAAGTCTCTGGATGACTTAATTTATGATGTTTGATTCAAATTAAAACTAATAAAAGTATTATTGTCCCTTCAGGAATAACTCCCAAAAAGTTCATTACTGAGAGTGATCAGAGAAGTGATTCAAAGGTCAAGGTTGTATCACTACAATCTAAAACACTACACAGCTCCGATTATGTTTACACAAAGACTTACTCATCTCCTGGACAGTCTTCCGATGGTCCCTGCGTTGTTTTGACATGGTAGCTGTGGCACTTTCTTCTGTAGATTTTCTTTTAAAAATAGTAGGAATAGCATCCGGTTTTAAAGTCTTCTGAATCTTACTGGTAATCCTAAAGATTATTTTATACCAGGTCTTTCCTGAAAACAATCGGCAGTAAAATGGTCGCTGCAGACATACGACTCTTTAGTAGGAACCCACCGGTCCTTGTCTGGTCCATTCTTGTCGAAGTTTCTCATCTTTTGGAAATTTGTGAAGGCTCACTTGTTCACTGCTGATATTACAACACCCAAATGCGCTACAACGTGACGGCATTTTTCAAGTTACACAAATAAAAGAGGCGATCCTTCAGGAAATGAATGTGTATGGCAAGCAGTTAAAAAACACCAGACAAACGGGCAAGGCTCTGCCTTCTGCCCGTTGTCACGTCACGATGATGTTTTGCGGAAATGCGCAGATCTTTAGGGGCGTGTCCCAGAGAAAAAATTACCATAACTTGGAATTAAATTTTATTATATTTATAATTTATTTTGCAAAAACGAACAGAACTGAATGATATAAGATATATATGTTCTGACAAATGTGCAAATTTCCAACATCATGTCACAATAACTTTAAACCTCACTTGATAATGAGCCTCTCTCATTAGTCCTAAATTTATTTTATTTAGAGAACAGTGCAGAATTCAATTTACTGAAAGCTTGCTGGTGTTTAATTCTCCTTCTCAAACACCTTTACTTTAACGTCAACGGTTTCTTTGCTTTTCCCTGTCAGACAATTACAAATCCACCTTGTGTTTCTATGATTTATTGAGATAGGCAGCTGTAACAAAATAACTTCACATTGCCACTTATTTACTATCTGATACTCCAGAAAATATATCTGATTTCCAGCAGGTGGCCATAGATTAGTTGGTCGTGTAAAAAGATCTTTATAATTAATATTTCAACTTTAAAATGTCCAAGATATCTTACAAATACAGCCTAATAAAATATATGAAGCAATGAGCCTACAATAATGTCACACAGTGTCATGTTATGCACCCTCTGACTGCATGGCCACAATACCGGGATGTGCTTGTGACACTTTCATGTGTAATAGTTGTGTTTGGTTTGGGTGAACAACACAAATCTCTTGTACAGTATTATCATAACTCTTAAAAACAAACCACCACCAGAAAAACAGAACTGTTACTCCATGACAATATAACTCACTCCATGCTCCCACTGCGATTATCCTGGAACTTCCTCACCCTTCAATCGATCCATCCATCCATCCATCCATCATCTTTTACCGGCTTCTTCCATTTTGGGTCACGGGGGTCGCCGGTGCCCACGTCCAGCAATCACTGTGTGAGGGGCGGGGTACACCCTGGATAGGTCGCAAGTCCATCCCAAGGACACATAGAGACAAACGACCATTCAATCTCTCACTCACACCTAGGGACAATTTAGAGCTACCCATCAGCCTATCATGCATGTTTTTGGACTGTGGGAGGAAACCGGAGCACCCGGAGAAAACCCACGCATGCACGGAGAGAACATGCAAACTCCACCCAGAAAGGCCCCCGGATACCAGTATGTACATACAAATGTAAACCAGACATCCGTATCATAATAGAAAATTACCTTTAGAGTTTTCATATTGTTTAAAAGTATAGTTTCTTCAAATGATTGTTGTGGCTTGTCAAATATTAATATCTGGTGACCAAGGCCACCATTGGCCACCCCTAGGCTCCACCATTGCATCTGGTGGTGTTACTTGGTGTTATTCTGTTATTCTGCACTGATTTGGACTAGAAGAAAAAAAAAAAAACTACCGGTACCTCTGTTTTTATAATCAATGTAGTGTAACTTGCACCCTCTTGAATATCTTGCAACAAAAACATTAAATTCCAGTCCAGAAAAATACTCTCCTCTAAAGCTTCAAACATTCACTATTGAAATCCATCAGAGATGGGCCACATTAACCTACCACTTCTTTCATTTAGTTTTCATCCTTGCTGCTCAGGTCTGTTTTCCCTTTTGTCTTCTGGTACCTCCTTTAAAACTTTATTAACTTCTTTCTTGACTCTTAAATCCCTCCGGTCCATCAGTTCCGTTTTTCTTTTAAAAGTTTGCATGTGTTGTGCAATAAATTGAGCAACATTTATTTTCCTATAGTAAACATTTTACAGGTAATATATATTTTTTCTTCTAAATTATGGCTTGTGAGGATACAAGCCATAATTGTGGCTCTTCTTGAAAAGTGTTTTTGTTGGCTTGTATTAAGACCTCCACCTCTCTGTTTTCCCTCTCAGGTTGGAGGTGCAGTGTGAAGTAGTCGACTCGGAGATCAACCACATCCTCCCAGCCTTCTCTGTGTTGCGGCGGGAGTGCGGCCTTCAGCGGGAACCCTTACTCTTCAGCTGTGCAGGACACTCCCCTAAATACAGACGTCTTTGCCCCTGCAGAGACTATCGACGTGGACAGGTTGCACTTTGCAGAGACTGTCTATAACAACAGGACACCTGAAGGACAGAAACTAAAGAAAAAGATACAGACTCTGGAGCAAACTGGGAAACTTTAGCTTGAATAGCTGCTGGATTGTGAAATGAATCATTTATAAATGACTTAATTATTGCATCTTGCTGGGCACTGAAAACAGGTAAACTGAAGGACAAATACTTAGCTACTCAAACCAATGAGTTTTCACATTAACCCCACAGTGATTTTATAAACATTTGGTTCTATAAATACTGCTCCATCTTACTGGGTGGGTGGTGTCATGAAGATGACAACCTCAGGTCAGTATCTAACCTCCTCTCAGCACGCAGACACAGGATGATGGACATCCAGGTTGTTTTTCTTTCCGTTTGTCTTCCTGTGACGGAGATTTATCAGACTGAACCTAAAGTCAGAGGCAACATAAGTCAAAACAATCATCTCTGAGGAGCGAGGACACACACACACAGGCCAGGTCACAGGATTATTTTTCAATAAAGAAGCCTTCATATGTCTCAAATGGATTTTCAAAAAAACAAAACAAACAACAACAAAAAAAGATCTTTAGGCTTTGTGATGGACAATAAAAAAGATCAAATACCAAAGTGTTGAGGTGGGTTTTTTTGTTCTTCATTCAGTTCCTCACAGCTTCAGGCTGGTGGACTGTTCCTACAAACATCTGTTCTACCGCTCACATCCATCCACATTTATTTAAAAAAAAAACATTTTAAACAGCAGCATTTCACAATAAAATTCATACCAGGGCCTGATACAAAAAAATATCAAACTAATGGCTCATTATTCCTTCAAGAAATATACTTTGTAAACAAACTGCTGCTTTTTATGGCAAACTAGTGACTTTAAAGAGTTAAAGCCGTCTCAGTCAAACCTTGTAATGTCGTGTTGTACAATCTGCTGTGATAGCATGAGATCTTTCAGGATGTGATGATGTTCAGAATGTGTTTGTGAATGACTCAGCTACTACCGCACCAGATTGCAGCTGCACCCTGAGACCCGTTAGATGTGGAGTTGACTGCAAAAAAAAGTGCGGTGTTGAGACCCTCAACCAGCTCGAGACCAGCCCCCAAGGTCACACACTGTCCAAGACCTTTGAGATCCCAAGCCTAGAGACCCACCACACCACGTGCACCTGGCCCCCAGCCAGACTGTTAAAGCCACAACCTCAGACCTCTTTCATCAATGTCCACTATTGATCAAAACTCAACCAGTAATTCCTCCTTTTGTTTAGCCAGCTACAACTGGGAGGTCCAAGGTCCGCTTCCACCTACTTGACTCGGACCAGAGTCGGTGGGGTGGGGGCACATTTGGACCTTTAGGTCTACCTCTGCACGTACCAAATAAAGAACCCAGAAGAAAAAATAAAAGTTAAAAGTAACTCACCAGAACTCAGGAATCACCAGCCACTGATTCAGTTTTGAACGCTTTTTGATTAATTTTTGCTGTGTAGGCTAAGATTTTATTAAAGGGGACCTCAGATGTACTTTTTTAAATTTTTATGGTATTTCTGTGGGATATCCAGACCCTATTCCTTCAATTTAATGCACAAAATAATTATTAGATAATCAATTATACCCTTTTTAATTCTGCCATTTTTAACTTTCGTTTTGAACGACCGGTTTCTGATAGAAGTTCTGAAGTCCACGCCCTTCAACGATCTGTTTACGCCCTCTGTAACAGCCAGTATCTGTAATGTGTTGTTGTTTTAAAATTAGCTCTTTTTTTATTACTCATTTGACTTACTGTTAGTGCTAGCTTAAGATAACTTACCGAAACCCGTCTGAGCGCGCCGCAATTTGCTGCTCCTTTTAGCATTAGACCACCCGAATCCGATGCTAATGTTAGCTTGTTCCTCTTCCGGTGTTCGCCAGCTCCGCTCGTTGCACGCGGAGATTTTGGGAGTTATCGCTGTTCCAGTCAAGACAACACAAAGTTCACCAAGTGTCTCCCGTAAATTAATCCGTAAGGAGAAGGTCCTCGCTGCTGCGAGGCTGCTGCAAGGCTGCAACGAGGCTGTACAGTTGAAGCTCCGCTCCATCCGCCAGAAGCAGGGTCCCGTTGCCGCCGGTCCCTATGCCGGGAGTCCGCTCGTTTAATTTTTGCCGGCTGCGCGTTGGGAGCGATCGCAAATACACTAAAAATTGAACTAAAACATAAAAATAACAATTATACTTTATTTATAAAGCCATTTAAAAAAACCACAGCTGCAACAAAGTGCTGTACACATGAAATTAAGAACATATAAACAAAAGATGAGATGAAATCATGAAAAACAACAGTCATGTGTTTAATACAGAAGTGGGTTGAGCCTAACCAGGGGTTGCTAGGTGAGGGGCTGGACTCAGGTTTGAGGTGATTGGCTACGGCTTGTGACGTCAATAACTGCAGGAAGTGTGAATCCAGGTGTATTTATCAAAAATAAATAAATCTACTTAGAGTAAATAAACCACTGGGTGCATTTTTTTGGCACAAGGACTGTTTTTTTATGAAGTAAATACCCAAAGTTGAGTAAAAAAAACGTTAAAAAGTGAATTTTGCATCTGTGGTCCCCTTTAAAACTGAAAGATATAAAAAGGGGTTAGGCACTTAAAAACGTGCATTCAGTGGAAGTTATATAAAAATCAAAAAGCATTAAAGCTGCAAGCAGCATTGAGGCCCTCGCAGCTTTGTGCCAATCCAGCCTGTTTGTAATGACCGCGGGAGCTCCAGCTCGTCTGCTCGGTCGCCACCTCGAACGCTCTCATGCCCATCCCGCACCCGTTTGCCCAGAACAGTTAGCGAATACAGTTTCAGTCTTGTATGTTACACATGCGGAAGCTGGAAGAGTCACCCAATAACCGTGAGTTTCTTGTGTGAGTTGGCAGGGCTTAAGTGATGTCATGAATCAACAATACCAATTTTTCTGGAAGTGCTCATTGATCAAGTACAAAAAATCTGATGCAAATGGGATTATGCATCACTGAGATAGGGGGCGCACTGGAGTACAATTTTCAACAACAATACCAATGTGTCCAAACGTGCACACTGATGAAGCACCATAAATCTGGTGCAGATTGTTTGATGTATCACTGATCTGTAACTGTTGGAATAATGTAGGGGGCGCACTTGAGTCAAATATTAAACATCCATATAAATGTGTTTAGAAGTGCCCACAGATGATGCACAATAAATCTGGAACAGATCAGATGGTCTATCATTGACATATAAAAGTTTGAATTATGTAGGGGGCGCACTGGAGTCAAAAGTTAAATAACAATAAAAATGTGTGTAGAAGTGCTCACTGATGACGTACAGTAAATGTGGTACATATTGGATGATATATTACTGATCTGTAAGTGTTGGAATAATGTAGGGGGCGCACTGGAGTGAAATTTTAAACAACAACATATATGTGTTTAGAAGTGCTGACAGATGACACACAATGAATGTGGAACAGATCAGATGATCTAGCAATGAGATGTAACAGTTGGAATAATGTAGGGGGCGCACTGGAGTCATGTGTTAAAGCTGATGTATGTAACTTATTTTTTAAACATATTTCTTCACTCTGCCACTATGTAATGAAAGATAGATGTTTGACAGGTAATCTCTGAAAAAACTATAGTCCTCTGGCATCTCCCGGTGGTAATAAAAGCATTTATAAAAACCAGAGCGCCCCTCGGTTAACCAGCCAATAAAAAAACAAGAGTTTTTAATCAACCAATAAAGTTGCATTCCAGTTGTCCTCAACAGAGCTTCTCACGCCCCAACCCACGCCCCCACCTGTCCCAGTGCGCAGACAGCGAGCATCTGCGCATGTTCTCATTCAAAGCGATGCAGGACTGTTTTATATGTGACACACATGTATTAAATTCCACTTCTTCATCCCTTATCTGAAATTTTCTTTTGTTTTTTTGCCAAAAGTCAAGTAATCGCTCCCTCCTCCTCCTCTCCTCTCCCTCTCCTCCTCTCCTCTCCCTCCGCTGACTGCACTGATGAGGAAATGGCAGGTTGTCACGAGAGAATTAAACTCGGGTTTTACGTTGCTGCCCGAGTCCCTGCAGATTTTCTGGTCTTCTGGTGTGCTGGACCAGCTCTCCATGGTTTTATTTTATTTTTTTAGAACGTTTTATTAACATATAAACACAGAATATGCAGCGTCAGCAGAGAAAATGCAGCAGGAGGCGGAGCACATGTCAAGTTCAACAGACCATGGAGGAGCAGCCATATATGGCTCTGAGGGGGAGGGAGCAGAATGCTTTCCCTGTTCAACATTTTTCTAAGTGTTTTGGTCATACAGAAATTGCAGATAGCAGCTTTAAACTACAATATCAGTGTGTGTAGAAGTGCTCACTGATGAAGCACAATAAATCTCGTGCAGATCGGATGATGTATCACTGAGATATAACTGTAGTAATAATATAGGGGGCGCTGTGGAGGGTATTGGCCACTTATCATGGAAGCCTGTTGAAGTGGTGGATAATGATCGATCGTAGCGATTTTGGTGCACTTCGGTTCAAATCTGTGGAATTTAGAGCCAAACGTATGGCAACGGCGTCACTTCTGAGATTGTCACGCCGCCACGCCAACATCCTCCAGCAAAAACAGTTTGTGCTTTAAAGCAAGTCAGACCAACTTGTTATACTGTACGTCTTCTAACACAGGATCCTCCTGATTAGTTCAATGGTGTCAGAGAGGGAGCCTTCCAAGTAAAAAAGTGACTTCCTGTTCTGAGGGGGCAGGACTTCAATGACGTCAGAATATGACCACAGATGATCGTCAGGCATCCAACAGGGATGACTCATGCCAAGTTTGGTGCATTTCGGTCTTTCTTTGTGAAAGTTATAGCAGTTTGAAATTTATGGAGTGAAGCGCAAATTTGAGGCCTGGCCACGCCCCTTTAGCATAAATGAAAACGCAAGCTTTTGATAACTTTTACTATCTAATGTGTTAAGGACATATTGACCAAGTTTGAAGGCAATCCTTCAAAATCCCTAGGAGTTTGTTAAAATCTGCAATTCAAAACACTACTAAATGCCCCTTTGACCCAAAATGGCTGACTTCCTGTTGGTTTTGGACCAGTGCTCCAAGATACTTTTTCGTAGGTCCTGAGAAGATACAGATGTTCACCGAGTTTCAGAATTATTGGGCCAAAAATGGCTTAGGGCTGAGGTTTCTAAATATTGTAGGGGCGCTGTGGAGGCTATTGGACAACTATCATGGACTCCTGATCAAGGGGTGGGCAATGATCGATCATACTGATTTTGGTACTCCTCGTTTCAAATCTGTGGATTTTAGAACAAAACGTATGGCGACAGCATAACGTCTTACTTCGCCACGTCCACATGTTCCACCCAAAACGGTCAGTGTTGGAAAGCTTGTTACACTAACATGTCTTCGGTCACTGGACACACTGTCATGCTGATTAGGTAACAGAGGTCCGATAAGGACCGTTCAACGTGAAACTTTACACTTCCTGTTATCAGGGGCGTGGCTTAAGTGATGTCATGATTTGACCATTCAGTATTGCAGGGGACCAGATGTGGGTCAATCACTGATTTGACTGAAGGTTGTATTAGATAGTTTTCATGTAGGTGCTATCAGCGTTTTGTTTTTCATTGCGAGATGTCTAACTTTGACGTCTGGCTCCACCACTTCACCATGCTTCAAAACGAGCCGTTTTGATAACTTTTTGTACCCCATGTCTTATGAAGAAACCGGCCAAGTTTGAACCCGATTGAGCAAAATCCCTAGGAGGAGTTTGTTCAAATGGGGAGGTTGTAAACCACCAAAAAGGTATTAAAATTTGGTCAACATTCAAAAATGGCCGCCTGCCCATTTATCTTACAACGTTTGTGCCAGAGGGTTTTCCGTGCATGTTGGTGAATTGGACAAGTGTACCAAATTTCATGATTCTACGTCAAACTAAGGCCAATGCGGAGGCTAGTTTGAAAATTTCTAGGTTGCGTTCTTGAGCCGTTTCTGTTGCGATTTTGGCCACGCACCCAAAATATGTAAATTTTTACCAGACCTGATGCGGCCGCCAAATTTGTTGAGTTTTGTGATATGAAAAGCCCCCAAAAGGACAATTCATTTGGCGGAAAAAATAGTAGGTCGGGCCTGAACAGAGCGATTACAATAGGCCTTCGTTACGTACACCATCAGTAACATGAAACAGATCAGCAGCATTATGAGACAGATCAGCAGCAACATGATCTGATTGATTTTTTTCACAGTGATTATTCTGGTTAGAGATTCAAGAGTCTAACAGCCTCAGGGTAGAAGCTGTTCCTCAATCTAGTGGCTCTACACTTAATGCTCCTCAGCCTCCTTCCTGGGGGGAGTGGGGCAAAAAGTGTGTGTGCTAGGTGAGTGGGGTCCTTATGATGCAGATGGCCCTTTTCCTGCATCTGGAGGTGTAAATGTCTGTGATGGTGGCGAGACTGACTCCAACAGACTTCTGTGCAGCCTTCAACACTCTCTGCAAAGCTGGTCTTTCTGCAACTGTGCAGCCTCCATGCCACACGTTGATGCTGGAGCACAGGATGCTCTCCACTACACACCTTTAGAAGGAGGTGAGGACTTCCCAAACAAGCTCGTCTCAGCCGTCTGAGGAAGTAGAGTCTCTGATGAGCTTTCTTGATCAGGCTGGTGGTGTTGTTGCCCCAGTTGAGGTTGTCATTCAGGTGCACACCCAACTTGTAGCTGGAGACCACTTCCACTGCAGATCATCTTATGTTCAGTGGGGTGTGGGTGTGTTTGTAACTTTCTGAAGTCCACAATCATCTCCTTTGTCTTCTTCACATTGATGTGAAGGTTATTGTCCTTGCACCAGCTCTCCAGATTTTCCACCTCCTTCCTGTAGCTGGACTCATTGTTTGTGATGCATCCCACCACCGCTGTATCATCTGCAAACTTTACAATATGTCAGCCTGGATGTGTAGCTGCTCAGTCATATGTGAGCAGAGTAAACAGGAGAGGCCTCAGCACACATCCTTGAAGAGAGCCAGTGCTGAGGGTTATGGTGGAGGAGGAGAAGTTGTGGATCCTCACGGGCTGTGGTCTGTTTGTTAAAGGAGACCACAGATATGTTTTTAAAATTGTTATGGTATTTCTTTGGGGTTACCAGACACTGTTCATTCAATTTAATACACAAAATAATTCTTAGATAATCAATTATACCCTTTTTAATTCTGCCATTTTTAACTTTCGTTTTGAACGACCGGTTTATGATAATGAGATCTCGTGGCACGCCCTTCAAAGATCTGCTTACATTAACTCCGCCCTCCAAAGGCAGACGAGGAAGTCAACTCACGTTACTGCCACAGAGTCGAGCTGAGCTGAATTGGACCGCAACAGATCACAGTGTACAAGTTGTCGTGTCATTTTTTATTCTTCCTCTGTCATGTCCAACTCCCTCTGACTCTCCCTCACTCTCACCGTGCGCGCGAGCTGGAGGGAGCGAGCAGTCACTGGCGGACACACATACACACACACTCACAGCGGTGCTGTCTTTTAATCTGAAAACTATCAATTTTAAATCTGCTTAGTGCTCCATTATCTGCGCCAGGAGGGTCAGAGAGGGTTTCTCCGAAACAAAAGGCTTTAAAAAAAAAGGGGGGAAAAAAAGATGCAATGGACAAGATGCGAACTCAGGTCTCCCGGGTGGCGGTCCAGTGCGCTAACCACTCAACCAAACTGGCAGTTGTGCAAAAGTAGTCCTTCATCATATAAGAAGTGTAATTCTTCTTCGGTAATGTCGCCTGGACATTGCCATTAAAAATAAAATTAAGCCACGCATCTCTGCTCTCTGAGACTGGAAGAGTGTGTATCGACACATGTTGTGTAATGCAGCCAACAACGCAACATTTAACTTTAGGAGCCATTCTGCTGAGATGAACTATTCTTCTTCTTCTCCATTTGATTTATGGCGGATCGCAAACAACTGTTAGGTGCATACCGCCACCTAGTGTGCAGGCTGAGATGAACTCAGGAACCGCGTGGGTGGAGCATTACCAGGGGTTGCTAGGTGACGGGGGCGGGACAAAGGTTGGGATGGGTTGTGGCTGTGGGTTGTGGCTGCGGTTTGTGACGTAACAAACCGCAGGAAGTGCAATCGGCGCCGTTTCTATCTAAGATAAATAAATATACTTATAGTAAATAAACCACTGGGTGCATTTTTTTGGCCTTAGGACTGTTTTTTTATGAAGTAAATACCCAAAGTTGAGTACAAAAACATTAAAAAGTGAATTTTGCATCTGTGGTCCCCTTTAAGAAGTCTAGTACCAAGTTACAAAAGGAGGGGCTTAGTTCTAGTGTGAACAGTTTGTCCATCAGGGTTTGGGGGATCATGGTGTTGAAGGCAGACGTGAAGTCAACAAAGATCATACGGATGTAGGAGTCCTTCTGCTCCAGGTGGGTGAGAGCAGTGTGGACCACAGAGCAGATGGTATCCTCTGTTGATTGGTTCTTGCGGTATGCATACTGATGAGGGTCCTCGTTGATGGTTGTTTTGATGTGGGTCATGCCAAAATTTTCGAAGCTTTTAGCGACTATTGGGGCTAAGGCCAATGGCCAATAGTCATTCAGACCAGTCACTGTAGAGCTCTTTGGGACTATGATGATGGTGGCGGTATTCAGGCAGATGGGAACTGTCTCCAGGGTAAGTGAGGTGTTAAAGATGTCGGCCAGCACATTGCAGAGCTGATCGGCACATTCTTTCAACACTTTCCTGGGGATGTTGTCTGGGCCGGTTGCTTTGTGCAGATTAATCCTCCTGAAAGTACTCCTTACTTCTGCTGCTGTCACGGTGAGATGCTCTTCATTCAGTGATGAGGTGAGTCTGGTGCTGGGTGGTCTGTTTGGGCCTTCAAAGCATGCATATAACTTGTTGAGGGCATCAGGCAGAGATGGGTCTTTGGGGCAATGTTCACTCCTGCCTTTATACAGGTAATCCCCGACTTACGAGCGAGTTCCCTTCCTCCGTCTATCTCGTAAGACGAAAATCTTGTAAATCAGGGACTACCTGTATATAGGTATATATACCACACGAGCCGCCACTGAACACGTACATGTGCGGTAATGAACAGTTACCAAGCATTTCAACTATCCTAACACTTTAAAACACTTTAAAACATTTATAAAAAATATAAAAAAATAATTTCTTACTTTGAGCTGCAGCTGTTTGCCTCCGCTCCGCTGCGTTACGTCCGAGCTCCCCAGCTTTCTGTAGCACCACGCAGTCCAAACCCTTTACAGGAAGGACTGTTAGTATGCTAACTTCATACATTTGGAGCCAGAAAAAGTTTTAATAACTTACCGAAAGCCGTCTGCGTGCGCCGCCATTAGCTGCACCTGTTAGCCTAGCCCCTCCAACTCCGTGGTTGCTGTTGGGCATTAGCTGCACCTGTTAGCTTAGCCCCTCCAAAAAGGCTGTCGGCTTTGTTTCTCCAAGTTAGCTGGGTGTCCCCCGATATCTTCGTCTGCCAGGCAGACATTGCGGCGAGCTCCAGGAACCTCTGATCACACAAAGCCGGCTGTCGGCTGGAGCCACGAGGCTAATGTTAGCTCGTTGCTACTCCGGTCCAGGCTCGCTGCTGTCTGCTGCTTCACGCAGCCAACAGTGTCATTTTCCTTCGTCCATCCATCCTCCACAAAACCACTGTTCAGCTCCAGATCATGTATCCGAGCACAGAAACCTCTGATCGGATTCAGACAAAGCCAGCTGGCAGGAGCGAGACTATGTGAAATGGAGGTCACGACCGTAGTAACATGGAGGTTGGAGGTCACGCGACATTCCCGGAAATGGCCGGAAGTTGCGCAATTATGAATAAAAATTATTATTTTTATAATTATTATTATTTATAAAGCCTTTAAAACAACCACAGCTGCAACAGAGTGCTGTACAGTACACATGAATTTAAGAACATTTAAACACACACAAAAAAAATATATTTATTTATTTATTTTTAATTTCATATTTTTATTAAATATTGTAAGATGATTTATTTTGATTTGTTTTGATGTAAGATGATTTATTTGTGCAGTTATGTATTTAGGTTACTGTGTCTTTAAGAGATTTCTTCTTCGTGGGTTTTTGGGGGTGTTCAGACTGAGCGGGGGAAAACTGCGGCAGACGCGGGCAGCGTTCATGAGGGGATGATGCTGTATTGAAGAGCTGAATAAAGTTCGTGCAGCCAAGCTATTCCCTTTCAGCGTGGTTACTCATTCTCCACCCCACGACCTTCGGATGTGCTGGTAACACTTCTCCACCTCAAGCGGTGGTGTTACACTGGTGGCAGCGGGTTTGTGGACGCTTTCAGCGATTGGAGCGGTGAGCACATGCTTAGCATGCTATTAGCCAGATAGCTAATGCTGCACATGCTGATAGGCGCATTTAGCTGCTGCTGAGGACAGACTTTTTTTCTCCTCCACTTCTTTTTTTCTGCTGTTAGTTACAACGACCAATACTCAGTTATGGAGAGTAATTTTTGGGAGCAAGTGCCTTTTCATTCTGCTGCTGGCTGTGCCAGGCCACAGTACAGCCACGTCTTTGTGGGGGATGAAAAAGAGGACTTTTCTAAATGGTGCAGACGTTTCGAAGTGACTGTTGCTGCTGATCCTGATGCTAATGAGGATAGTTTGGCCAAACTGTTACCTACATGCTTGGGGGGAGCTGCTTTTAGTTACTGGGACAGTCTATCTGATGCAGTTAAAACAGACTATTCAGCCACAAAAGAGAAGCTGAAGAGCGTTTTTGGACAAACTGCTTATTTGTTGACTTTCCAAAGCTACATTAATGCACGCAGTCGCCTTCCTGGTGAAGCTCTTCCTGTGTTCGCTGCAGAAATTTGCCGTTTGGTCGAGGAAGCTTTTCCAACTTATGGCGATGATGCTAAACTGGGAGAAAAGTTTAGACGCTTTATTGCTGGACTTGACCCATACCTCCAACTGAGATGTCATGAGCAGGGGGTTAAAACATTGGAGACTGCCATCCAGTTTGCTGTGCAAATTGAAACTGCTCGCCAAGCTAGTAGAGGGTTCACATCCCCGACTACTGCACAGTTTTTTTCTCAACCAGCTTACCCTGCTACTCAGCTCCCTTCACCTGCTCCTCAAGGAGTCCACTCAGCTACGGGGGATGATTTCAAGAAAATGGCAAACACGATCGAAATGCTGGCGGACAAAGTTCATCAGCTACAAATGACAGTTGACCGCCAGCGTGAGGACGCATATCGACAGGACAGGCGGGATTATGGATTTCGTCATCGGAGCTCCGCTTCGGCTGGACGAGGTGAGGGCAGATATTCATCGGATGACTACCATCTGTCACCTCCACGCCGCAGAGACTCATCGGACGACCGGAACACACATCGCCGCAGCTCTTTCCGCACATCACATGACGAGGAACGCAACCAACGGGAGTCACCTGCTCGAACCAGCTCATCTGAACGCTACTCGCAGGGCTACAACGCTCCAAACAGGGGCTATGCTAGCCGTGGTCGCTCTCCAGGCCGCTATGAAAGTGGCCGCCTTCATCGCTCTCCCAGTCCGGCCCGGGTACGGTTCCAGTCTCCTGCACGTCAAGACCGGGAGCAGGGAAACTACAAGTAGCTGACAATGAGGGCAAATTGTCAGCTACCAACTTCTCTTTGGCCCAGACGGACAACGACATTCACCCTGACACAGGTACTACTGACAGCTTGTGTGTGACTGATGTAGACAAAAGATATGTGTCAGTTGTTATTGAGGACACTGTGGTGCATGCTTTTGTTGACACAGGAGCTGACGTTTCTATTATTAGTGAGACTTTTAGAATGGCTACACCTGCTCTTCAGAGAAAACCCATTATGAAACGGTTTATCCCTCTCACTGGGGTCACAGGTGATCCCCTTGACTCTGTAGGCTCCATTTATGTGAACCTAAGTATTGCAGGTGAGCCCATGACACATACACTTCAAGTTGTCAGAAACTGTACTAAACCAATCATTTTAGGTTGGGACTTTATGGTGGCAAATGGCATTACTGTTGACACTCGCACCATGACATGCAATGTAGCTGGTACAGCTGTACCACTAGTTAGTCCACATTTGTACATTCCCTGCCTGACTGCGGTGACAGTGGCGGCCACGGTTGCCATTCCGGCTATGTCAGAGAGGGTCATCACAGCTAATCTTGATGTACCCCTCAAAGGGTTTTTACCTAATGGTTACATTGGTGTGTTCGAACCACATTATACCGATCAGTCCTCTACTGGTATGGCATGGACTGTGGCGAGGGTAGAGCACGGTTCTATTTGTGTGAAGGTGGCTAATGTTTCACATAGTGAAGTTATGCTACATGATGGTACACAGGTGGGACATTTTCATGCTATCCTGGCAGGGGGCCAGAGTGAGTTCACCATTATGGATGGTTCTATTGGTAATGTTAATAGACAGATACCTGACAGTCCGGGTGCAACTCCTATTATAGATGACACTGATTCAGACCTGACGCCATTGCAGAAAACACAACTGACGGACACTTTGACTTCTTTTGCTGACGTGTTTAGTCAACACCCACATGACTTTGGTAGAACTGACATGGTCACACACAAAATCATTACGAACTGTCACACCCCAGTCTCTCAGAGAGCCTACCGCACCTCTCCAGTCATGAAGGCTGAAATCCGTCGCCAAGTGGAAGCACTTAAGGCGCAAGATTTGATAGAGGACAGCTCGAGCCCCTGGGCCAGCCCGGTGGTGATGGTGAAAAAGAAAGATGGCTCATATAGATTTTGTGTAGATTTTCGAAAACTGAACTCTGTCACTATTACTGACGCACACCCCCTACCAAGAGTAGATGACAGTTTAGACGCGTTGTCTGGTTCGCAGTACTTTTCTACCATGGACATGTCTAGTGGGTACTGGCAAGTACAAATGGATCCTGCAGACAGACAAAAGACTGCATTTACTACAGGTGATGGCTTGTACCAATTTAAGGTCATGCCCATGGGACTCAAAAATGCACCTCCAACCTTTCAAAGGCTCATGGAGCTGGTTCTGCGAGGTCTACACTGGACAACTTGTGTCATTTACTTGGATGACATCATTTGCATGGGAAAAACATTTGAAGAACATCTAGGCAATCTCACAGACATTCTCACTCGCTTCAGACAAGCAGGGTTAAAGTTAAACCCTAAGAAATGTGACTTCTGCAAACCTGCTGTGAAGTACATGGGACACATTGTGTCTCGAGAGGGACTGACGGTGGACCCAATCAACAGTGAACGCATTAGTGATTGGCCTGTTCCACGTTCGCCGACAGAGGTACGTGCCTTTTTGGGACTGTGCTCATATTACAGACGTTTTGTGCATCAATATGCCTTTATTGCT
>JBBPBX010000339.1:0-48027 GCA_038048925.1 Garcialebias charrua
TATATATATATATATATATATATATATTAGGGCTGTGCGATATGACGATATATATCGTGGGGACGATAGAAACGTGTCTATCGTGCTACTTTCCTTCTATCGTCTCTATCGTGATAAATAAGAATAAAAAAATAACGGTCGCAAAGAAGCTTCATATTGTGGTTTTGCGAGATGACGGCGCTGCTTTATGTTTGACGCACGCGCGGGTTTGCGACACATGCTTTACGTTGTTAAACTCGAGTTCAACAGAGACGCAGCCGGCATGAAGCCGGTGTCACCAGATATCTATGGGTGTCACAACATGGAGAAACAGCTGCGCAGGCAGCCCAAGAAGAAGAACTTTTACCAAAAAGAGGGGAAGCTCACCTTGTTAGCTTCCATTATTTAGCTCCGCTGAAACTCGGAGACAAAATGGGTCCAGAGGACACGAAGTTCAACCGAGTCCGAACTCGGGTCCAGTTAACCAATACAAAACAGACCAGAGACACAACAGAACCGGAATCAAACGCAACGTGTTCTCTTTTCTGTTTCTTTGCCTTGTTTACTCCAGATTCCAGTCAGAGCGGATTTCTTCTTCGTGGGTTTTATTAGCAGCCGTTGTTTTACCGCCACCTGCAGGAAAAATTTGGACCAAAGTAGGTCCAAAGTTGGACCAAAGTTTCTACTTTGGTCCAAATTTCCTTGTTCTTTTTGTTCACATTCTTATAATTGTAACTGTATCTGTAGTAAAATAAAATAAAAAAAAAACTTTGGTCCAAATTTTTCCTGTACACACACACACATCGTGTTGTATATATACAACACGATGTGTGTGTGTGTGTAGTACAGGAAAAATTTGGACCAAAGTTTTTTTTATATCGTGATATATATCGTTATCGTGATATAAAAAAGTCCATATCGTGATATATGATTTTTTCCATATCGCCCAGCCCTAATATATATATATATATATATATATATATATATATATATATATACGTATACTGTATGATACTGTATATATGTGGCGCTGTTTTTGTATGACAACCCAGTGACAAAATTTTGACATTAAACATCATCCAAGCATCATTTTCAGTCCCTTTTTGACATCTACATTTGGTAGCAGGTCAAACTGACAAAGACCATGCAGAATAATGTAGTATTTTAATTCCACAGCAGAGAAACCTATGTACAGTAGTCTCTGTAAGTAGGTCTAGGGGACAAAATATCAGTATTGGTGTCAGCCAAATAAGTTTTAACATATTGGCGTTTCGAACAAAAATCCAATGTTGTGCATCCCTAGTCTTCCTCTTTTTACATCACACACTCCTCATCCATTGCATCCACTGTTCTTCATCTGTACATGTCCAAACCATCTCAGCCTTTCTGATTTAACTTTGTCTCCAACTTTGCTCAACTTTTGAGTTGTCTTTCTGATGTCCTCATTTTTAACCCTGTCCATTTTTGTCACTCCCAAATTTTTTTATTTATATTTTCCTACTTGCCCCTTCCAGCTCTGCCTTCTGTCTTTGCTAGCGCCAAACCATACATCACAGCAGGTCTCAATACTGTATTCCTGACAAACCTTCTATGTCACTCTTGCAGCTCTCCCTCTGATACACTTGTCTCCATCCACTCCATCCCACCTGCACTCTCTTCCTCACTTTCTTTTGCGCCAACCATTAATTTGCATGGCTGACCCCAGGTACTTAAACTCATCCACAAGATTTTTACCCTTTCAATGTGACACTTTCTCTCTTTCATGCAAACTCATATACAGAACTTTGTCTTGCTTCTACAAACTGTTATTCCTCTTTTCTCCAGGCTCTCTACCACCTGCTCCCTACTCCCACCACAGTATATAATCTGCAAAAATCATGGGGACTCTTGCTGGACGCTTGTTCATCTTCATTGCAAACAACATGGAGCTTAAAGCTGATAGCTGACGTAATCCCACTTCCACCATTAACCAATCTATTACTCCTACTGCACACCTGACTGCTGTCTCTCTGTCCTCTTACACGTCCTGCATTACCGCTCACACACTTCTCTGCCACACCTGACATCCTCTCACACCTACCACACTTCCTCAATTGACACCATCTGATCAACAAAGACACAGTGCAGATGTGATCAATGACATACAGTACAAAACAAAGAAACACACAGAGTGAGAGTCCTCTCTTTAAACCAGAATGGTACAAATGTAATAATCAAACATGACCTTTCCTGTTCATTACCTGAAATCACTCAGTAATTCATAAGAAAAAATAGACATACAACAATATTAGGTAAACCCAATTAACCAATATTGACTGGGTACATTTTTGACAAGCAATGATGAAATATCAGATAAACAGGAGCAGGTAGCACAAACCATTAAAGACCGTGTAAAGTAAAATTAAATGTGTGTTTTGAGTTTGTCACACGGCATAAATATGTGTTATTAATCACCCATATAAATCTGACTGATTAAAAACATTGTTTACCTTATAAAATTAAGTCTCAAAAATAATGAAAAAACATAATTGTGCCCTGGTCTGAAACGCTGGGGGCGTGTCAGCGCGTGGGCGTGGTTTCAGCGCAGTACTGCGCCCGTGTCCTGCACCCTGAAGATGTTCGCGAAGGCTGGCAGCCTAATTGGAGTTCTCCAGCCCTACTCATTTGAACCTCCAGAGCCAGACTCAGACTCTGAGTCAGACAGTGACCACTGTGACGGTCGGCATCGTTCTTCACAGCCTGCATCAGAATGTTTTTTTTTTTTTTACAAAATCGATCCAGAGTTTTTTCAGGCGGTCATCTCTCGGAAACTTAAATAAAGTCACCAAGCGGGTGCCCTGACCATTGCGACATCCAGGGAAGATGCACGAACGAGGCATAATTGATTAGCTAGCTAACAATGAACAAAATATCTATGCTATTGCTATCTGATGCTATCTGCGATTCGCGAGTGAACGGCTCCACCGAGGCAAGATCTAATTTATACGGCTGGAGCTGCAGGGGGTGGGGCTATACTTAAGAAGACCGCGTGACGAAACGCGGTCACATTTAAAACACGCCTAAAAAATCCTGAAACAGACATATCTTTATACACAGGTTGATCTATAACTCCAAAATTAATTTATCTACAATTTTGAGACTTTTTACTCATTTACAACATTACAATTATGACATTTATAATGTTTATTGAAGAAAATATTGAAATTTACTTTACACGGTCTTTAACTGTCCATATGTGTTTTCTATCCATCGTGCGACTAGATCGCTGTGGCGACCCCTAACGCAGGGAAAAAGCCGAAAAAAAAAAAAGTGTTTTCTATCCATCAGCCTGTTACAAAAGAAACAAAAAAGGCCTTTGTCAGCATTAATGAATAAAACCAACACAGGAAGGCACCAAGAAACAAATGCAACCTCATGTTGCACAATTTTCCTGTCGGTAAAGACTAGTTGTTGTTTTAAACCAGACAACTTTGCGACCCTTGCCCCCTGCTAACCAAGCTAATTAACTACTGTATATTAAAGTTCCTCTTCTTGACCAGTAAGATTCACTTGTGCAAAATGATGGAAAAAACAAACTTACAGAGTCAGACCCTAAAGGTCTCTGTCCACAAGGTGATAGCACAACGTGAACATCTACTTCCTTTGCACAGCTCAGTTTCTGATTAGCATCTTCACTGAGGCACACAAGAACAAAAACCAATGCTTTTTTCAATACAATATACAGTATACCATAATAACCTAAAAAGATGGCACGTTAATGTTGTGCACAAACCATAGAAAAGACGAAGGAAAAATGTTCTGTGTGTTGAGATAATGTTGAATTATGAGATCAGATGACTAGAATACTAGTACATTGTATTATGGGGAAAAACCCCTCAATTTTTAAGATTATTTCTATCAAATCAATTTGGTGGGTCAATAATCACGTGGAGATTTGGCCATTTTAAAGCAATTTCAATTGACACAGATGTCACGTCAATTTTAATTAGAATTGTAGATGTTTATTAAAGTATGCCAACTAAATTAGTTTTTGCACTGGGAAGTCCAAATGAAAAAGAGTTGAAACGAATCAGGGCCTTGAGTGTTTTCAGACACAAAGTGTTAGTTCCCCTTCTGCTCTGTTCTGCATCACTATCTGTGAACTTCCTTCTTTTTGTCACCTGCAATAATAACAGTGAAGCATTGAGACATACGTCCAGTTATGTGGTAATACTTCACAGACAGGAATGTTACCAGTAATACTCTGAGTGAAGTGAATAGAGCCCTGCCAACTTTATGGGAACCAAAATCAAGCTGTAAATGAGTCAGAGTCAGAGAGTCTTTATTGTCATTTGCACCGCATGTGGTACATGTGATGAAAACGAGATTATGTACACAGGGTCCCAGTTACATCCAACAACAAATGCAAGAGAAAAACAGTAATAACATCTAGAATTAACTAAGAAAAACATCAACTAGTAATACACTAAGCCTAATATAGTGGAAATAAACAGCAGCACGAACATGAGTTTGTATGAGCAGATGGTCACAGATGAACACAGCAACAAGAAAACAGATCAGCATCAGCATGATGTGATATTTTGCAGTGTTTATTTTTTATTTATTCATGAGTCTAACAGCCTCAGGGTAGAAGCTGTTCCTCAGTCTAGTGGTTCTACACTTGATGCTCCTCAACCTCCGTCCTGAGGGGAGTGGGGCAAAGAGTGAGTGTGCTGGGTGAGTGAGGTCTTTCATGATGCAGGTGGCTCTTTTCCTGCATCTGGAGGTGTAAATGTCTGTGATGGTGGGGAGACTGACTCCAACAGACTTCTGTGCAGCCTTCACCACTCTCTGTAGAGCTTTCCTCTCTTCAACTGTGCAGCCTCCATGCCACACGTTGATGCTGGAGCACAGGACGCTCTCCACTGCACACCTGTAGAACGAGGTGAGAACTGGGCTGCTCAGACCAGCTCGTCTCAGCCGTCTGAGGAAGTAGAGTCTCTGATGACCTTTCTTGATCAGGCTGGTGGTGTTGTTGCTCCAGCTGAGGTTATCATTCATGTGTACACCCAAGTATTTGTAGCTGGAGACCACTTCCACTGCAGATCCACCTATTTTCAGTGGGGCGTGGGTGTGTTTATTCCTTCTGAAGTCCACAATCATCTCCTTTGTCTTCTTCACATTCATGTGAAGATTATTCTCTTTGCACCAGCTCTCCAGGTGTTCCACCTCCTGTCTGTAGCTGGACTCATCATTGTTTGTGATGCATCCCACCACCGCTGTATCATCTGCAAACTTAACAATATGACAGCCTGGAAGTGTGGCTGTACAATCATATGTGAGCAGAGTGAACAGAAGGGGGCTCAGCACACATCCTTGAGGAGAGCCAGTGCTGAGGGTTATGGTGGAGGAGGAGAAGTTGTGGATCTTCACGGACTGTGGTCTGTCTGTTAAGAAGTCTAGTACCCAGTTACAAATAGAGGGGCTTAGTCCAAGTGTAGATAGTTTGTCTATCAGAGTTTGGGGGATCATGGTGTTGAAGGCAGATGTGAAGTCCACAAAGAGCAGACGCACGTATGAGTCCTTCTGATCCAGGTGGGTGAGAGCAGTGTGGACCACGGAAGAAATGGCGTCCTCTGTTGATCGGTTCTCGCGGTATGCATATTGATGAGGGTCCTCGTTGATGTTGACGGTTGCCTTGATGTGGGACATGACCAGTTTCTCAAAACATTTAGCGACTATCGGGGTGAGGGCCACTGGTCTATAGTCATTCAGACCAGTCACTGTGGAGCTCTTTGGGACTGGGATGATGGTCGCGGTCTTCAGGCAGGTGGGAACTGACTCCAGTGCAAGTGAGGTGGTGAAGATGTCAGCCAGCACCTCACAGAGCTGGTCCGCACATTCCTTCAGAACTTTCCCTGGGATGTTGTCTGGTCCGGTTGCTTTATGAGGATTAATCCTTCTGAGACTGCCTCTCACTTCTGCTGCGGTCACTCTGAGATGCTCTTCATCTGGTGATGAGGTGAGTCTGGTGCTAGCTGGTCTGTTTGGATCTTCAAAACGTGCATAAAACTTATTGAGGGCATCAGGCAGAGATGGGTCCCTGGGGCATTGTTTGTTCTTGCCTTTGTAATCTGTTATGCATTTAATACCCTTCCACATGCTCCGTGGGTCTTGTGAGGTGAACTGTCCCTCGATCCTCTGTGCATACGTGGCCTTGGCCTTCTTATGGTGTGTTCACACAGAGCAGCGTTTTCAAGCTGCAAGCTTCCAGCCTCCATGTAAAATCAATGGTGGACGCACTTCCAGCCACCTCCTGGCGTCTGGCGTCAGGTCGCGTGCGTGTTGAGCGTGCTG
This sequence comes from Garcialebias charrua, assembly GCA_038048925.1. NCBI lineage: Eukaryota > Metazoa > Chordata > Actinopteri > Cyprinodontiformes > Rivulidae > Garcialebias > Garcialebias charrua. Next base: position 6,316 of record JBBPBX010000339.1, read on the forward strand.
AGTAGCGTTTTTTCGTGCACGTGAACCGGCTTCCACCTCCAAACCGAGCATTCAACATGTTGAAGATTTCGCGGTTCAAACTTTTCAAACGCCGCTCAACTCCACCTGATTGGTTGGTGTGTCAACCAATCAGGGAGAGTCGGGGGGCAGAAGAGAGGGGGCAGTGGGAGAGTCCCTATGTGACGCGGAAACGAGGGTGCGCGCGCACTATGTGACGTATTGTTTGTCGGAAAAAAAAAGAAAAGACCCGCGAGCTCGTGAACTATGGAAGAGAAACTCATTGTAGCTGTGTGTTCGCGACAAGTCCTTCACGACCAGTCAAGTCTGCTCGACAGAGACGGAAATAAACAGCTCCTCCTCGCCTGGCGGAGTGAGCAGGACTCCGTGTGCAGGGCTCTGTGTACCGGTAAGCTCCTCCCACACACCCAGCAGCTTCTGGCTTCTGGCGTTCAGTTTTGAACACGCTACATTCACAAGTGCGTCCACTTGCGTGCGTGAGGAGCATTTTGGAGGTTCAAAACGCTGCTCTGTGTGAACACACCATTAATGCCTTCCTCCAGTTCTTTCCTGCTCTTTCTTAGCTCCTCTTTACAGGTAGTCCCCGATTTACGAGCGAGATCCGTTACAACGAGGCGCTCGTAAACCGGAAATCTCGTAATTTGGAACGGCCGCCACGCTTCTCGTAAGTCCGGAAATTCGCTCGTAAATTGGAACGGTTTTGCTAGCGCGACTACAAACACTCGTTTTTCATCGAAAAACTGCTTATGAGTGCATAAAAATGATCGGAAACGTGTGTCCACATGTTTAGCTAACGAACTGTGGTGAAAAAACACAGGAAAACTCAGTATTTTTTGCGTTTTTTCCAATAATTCGCCAGCTCGTAAGTCTGGAACCTCGTAGATCAGAGCGCTCGTAAATCGGGGACTACCTGTATCTCCGGACTTGAATGCAGTGTCCCTGGCTGCTAGCAAGGCGCGAACTTCTTTATTTAACCAGGGTTTTCGGTTCGGGTAAGATTTAACATATTTTTTTATGGATACATTTTCAGAGCATGTACTGATGTAGCCCAGGACTGAGGAAGCATAAAGTTCCAGGTCAACTGAGCTCCCATCAGTAGCTGCTTCTCTGAAAACAGACCAGTTTGTCTTCTCAAAACAGTCTCTCAGCATGGGGGTACTATCTTGAGGCCAGATTCTTATCTCTCTTTGTTCCGGCTTGGAGCGCCTGAGTGGGGGGAGCTGTCTTGGGGCCAGGATCAAAGAGCAGTGATCGGAAGCTCCGAGCGCTGGGCGTGTCTTCGCCGTGTACGCCCCCTTTACATTAGTGTAGACTTGGTCAAGCGTTTTATCTCCTCTTGTTGCTGTGAAAACGTGCTTATTGAAGGCTGGGAGGGAGACTTGAAGGTCCACGTGATTGACGTCTCCACAAACAATGAAGAGCCCCTCAGGATATTTACACTGCAGCGAGGTGAGTAAGTCATGAATTTCTCCCTGGGCGTCATTAGCATTAGCATCAGGGGCTATATAGATAGCGCTGATTAGAATTACAGAATGGTCGCGGGGAAGATAATGCGGCCGGCACCTTACTGTGATCAACTCCACGGCAGCTGAACAAATCCTTTTGATCACGGAACAGTTCGTGCACCAATCTTTGTTCACGTAAATACAAACACCACCGCCTCGTGTTTTCCCCGTAGTCTCGGTGCACCGGTCTGTTCTGAAAAAGAGTCTATTATCCAGCTCATAAACAGAGTCCGGTGTATCCTCAGAGATCCACGTTTCCGTGAGGCAGAGCACAGAGCACCTTCTCATCTCCTCCGACGTGGTCACTCTCAAACGAAGTAGATCCATTTTGTTGTCCAGCGAGCTGACGTTAGACAGAAAAAGAGCCGGCATCGGGGGTCTACCGGTTTTAGCGTCTGCCCGCAGTCTCGTCATAATTCCTGCTCGGCAACCCCTCTTCTTTCCTCGGGAGCACCTCTTCCTTTTCTTAGCGCGTCTGCTTCCAGAAAGATGTTCTTAACAGGAGATGTTCTTAACAGGAGATGTTCTTAAATGAGCAAGCTAGTGCTGGACGATAATTCAATAACGATAAATATCGCGATATATTTTTATTCAATAACGATGATATGAAGTTTAAGCATATTTTCGATATTTCGATAGGATTTTACAACGTTTTTCTGTTTCTGTTCGGGTTGGAGCGGCTGCTTCAACAACCCGCCCGGACAGAAAAAGCTGTGACACAAAACGTGCGTGGTGACGTCGTTGTTACGCAGCGCTCACTCCAGCAGCAGGCGTTAGCGGTAGCAGGCTAAAAGCTAAGCTAGTCTCCAAAGCGCGTTAAGTTTTCGCTTCAAAACGAGTCAAACGAGTGCTCATGACCGTCAGAATGTGACTGAACAAAGTTTCACAAGCGAAGAGAAAGCAGACGACATCACTGATGAGAGGAAAGACTAATTCGTAGGTGTGGACGTAGTTCGGTTTTGTTAAACTGCAGGTCTCATCTGCAGCGAGTCCTACTCGGTTTCTTTATTTTTCAAAACGTGACGGAGTCGTTCTAACTAGCGGTGGAAACATCTAACTTGTTTAATCTGAAGAGTTTCCACTCGATAGAATATGATGAGAGCCAGAAGATGAAGAACAATAAAGTTTGAGCCAACGTTTCCCTGAAACTACGACGTAAACAAACAGCCCCAGCGCTGCATGTTTTTTTATTCAAAATAAAACAAATTCATCAGAAAAAGAAAAAACACTGAATGAAAATGTGCAGAAAGACGAAAATAGTGTTATATCTGCCCCTTGTTTAAAAAATACAAAATAACTACAAACAAACAACAACCTTCACTTCACCTGCACCACACCTTCCCAACAACTTTGATTTAATCATATTTTAAAACATATAGTTTTAGAAATGTTTATGGTGATATCAAGTCAACACAATCCTGTTTCCTGATTTACAACTCAGCTCCTTCAAACTAGTCCTAAATGGAGGTTTTACAAACATTTACATTCCCTTCAGGGTTTAATAACTTTAAACAAATTTTAATTGAATATTTGGGGGGTAATTTTTTTTCAGTTTTATACATGACTTGTAAAATACTATGTTCAACCAAATCATAAAATTTTAATAATTTAAACTGATGAAATATTTGTTGGGTGACCATAGCACTTCCTACTAATAATTCTTGTAGCTCTTTAAAAACAAAACAAAAAAAACAGGGTTTGTAATAGTTTTACATGCTTTTCCCCAAACTTCAATACAACAGATTAAATATGGAACAATCATTACATTATTCAATATATTCAAAACTTTGTCATTCAAAAACTATTTTACTTTATACAGTAATGCAATTGATTTTGTTATTTTTATTCTTAAGTAATTTCCATGAGATTTCTATGTCAGCTTCTTATAAATAACAACACCCAAAAGTTTTATTTAATTAACTATGAATTTCAATGCTGTAAATTTTAAAGATGTTTAAAGTTAAAACTATTAATATTGACACAGTTGAGAATTTTATGGCAAGAAAGTTCATGCTCAATAATCCACGTACCAAATCCAATAATTTTCAGTCGGGTCATCTGGAAAGTTTCTTTTTATAGAAATTGGATGGAGGATGGAGGGTGAAACGTTTCTATAAAAAAGAAAGTGTCCAGATGACCCGACTGAGAATTATTGGGTTGAGAAGTTTATGTTTATTTGATGGTGATTTCCATCTTTTTGGAGGCTAAATACAAATACAAGGAGAACATTAATTTATTTGTATAGTTTATAGTTTTTTTTAGGCTTTTATATTGTTTATATCGATATCGAATTATATCGATATCGACCGAAATTAAGAACTATATCGTGATAAAAATTTTGGCCATATCGTCCAGCCCTAGAGCAAGCTTTAAAATAGTTTTGATTTTTTGCTTTTGCTTATCCTCACACATATTACAGTGTGTGGCTTTGGACTGTGGAGCTTGTTGTTTCTGTAAAAGCATTTTTTTTTAAAACCCCACCAGAGCTTAAAGTTCCAAGTTGTAGTTGAACATTTTGGGTGATTCATTCAACTTTTATTTATATACCAGTAGGTTAGTCTCATTGAGTCACAAAGACTCATTTACAAGAGAATAAAAAATACATATGGACCAGGACCATAGAAACTACCCCTGGATCAAATAAAGTACCGGTATACATAGATAGACCATAGAAACAACATCTGGCACATAGAAACTACCCCTGGACCACAGAAACTACACATGGACCAGTGGTGTAGTCTACATTTTTGTAGTGGGTATACTGTACTTAAAAACCTAAGTACACTGGTTAGTACAATGTAATCGTCAATTTATTTTGATTTTTAAGCATATTGAACATTTCCAAATTTCTCTGATGCTTATATTTGAATAAATGTACAACAAACGTTGTACAACAGTTAGTTTTGTATTAAATGTGTTACAGAATTTATAAAACAAAGCAAAACATTTTCAAGTAATAAATAGTAAGTACATAATTATACAATAATTCGCTGGATAAGCAAATGTATTAATTCATTTCAAATTAAAGCTCCACTGACATGATTTTTTAACTTTTCAAAAAATGGCACAACATATATAAATATTAAGATTGACCCCTGACCGTTTTTGCTAAAATAATGTGAAATGAATGAAAATTCCTCTCAAAAATAGTTTAAAATTAGCGCCGTTTTTTTACACGGTAAATTCGGGTTTTTCCGGTCACGTGATTGTAACGTCAGATAAAGAACTTTGCTCCAACCGCACATTGAATACAATGGACAAAAATATAAACGCATCCGTCGAATTTAGCCATTTAAAACTTCAGATATTAGCGATTTGGCTTCAGTTCGTGAAGAAGAAGTAATTTTGAGTGATAAACAACAAACAGCAATGTTTCTTTTTGCCGTGTTGCTTGTTTTGTTTTCAGGAGAGGTTGCACATTCATGAAGTGAGCACCAGATGTCAGCAAAGCTACCGTGAACTCTTACAGAGCTCTGTAATGGAGAAATATATAAACGTATCCGTCGAATTCAGCCATTTAAAACTGTAGATATTAGCGATTTGGCTTCAGTTCGTGAAGAAGAAGTTATTTTGAGTGATAAACAACAAACAGCAATGTTTCTTTTTGCCGTGTTGCTTGTTTTTTTCTCAGGAGAGGTTGCACATTCATGAGGTGAGCACCAGATGTCAGCAAAGGGCCCACTTCATGAATGTGAAACCTCCCCTGAAAAAAAAACAAGCAACACGGAAAAAAGAAACATTGCTGTTTGTTGTTTATCACTCAAAATAACTTCTTCTTCACGAACTGAAGCCAAATCGCTAATATCTAAGGTTTTAAATGGCTAAATTCGACGGATACGTTTATATATTTCTCCATTACAGAGCTCTGTAAGAGTTCACGATAGCTTTGCTGACATCTGGTGCTCACTTCATGTATGTGCAACCTCTCCTGAAATAAAACAAGCAACACGGCAAAAAGAAACATTGCTGTTTGTTGTTTATCACTCAAAATAACTTCTTCTTCACGAACTGAAGCCAAATCGCTAATATCTATAGTTTTACATGGCTAAATTCGACGGATGCGTTTATATTTTTGTCCATTGTATTCAATGTGCGGTTGGAGCAAAGTTCTTTATCTGACGTTACAATCACGTGACCGGAAAAACCCGAATTTACCGTGTAAAAAAACGGCGCTAATTTTAAACTATTTTTGAGAGGAATTTTCATTCATTTAACATTATTTTAGCAAAAACGGTCAGAGGTCAATCTTAATATTTATATATGTTGTGCCATTTTTTGAAGAGTTAAAAAATCATGTCAGTGGAGCTTTAAATTCCATTCAATTAAAAAATAATTTATTAATCCCAGAGGGAAATTAAATGTTGTAATTCATCCTGGTTTCATTAAAGAGTTGTTCTAGATGCTGATGGCTGGGCAGGAAGGATCTCTTGTACTGGTCTGTCTTACAGTGGATCTGAAGAAGCCTCTGACTGAAGACACTCTGTTGTTGTATGACAGCCTGATGAAGAGGATGCTCAGGGTTGTCTATAATGTTTTTCATTTTATGAAGAATCATTATTTCTACAATCATCTCCAAATGTTCTAGAGGAGTCCCCAGAACTGAGCCAGCCTTCTTTATGAGCTTGTTGATCTTTTTTAAGTCACTTGCTCTGGTGCTGCTACCCCAGCAGATGATGGCAGAAGATAGAGCACACTCTACAACAGACTTGTAGAAGATATGCAGCATCTTGCAGCAAACACTGAAGGACTTCAGCTTCCTCAAGAAGTACAGTCTGCTCTGTCCCTTCTTGTAGATGCTTCACTGTTGCATTTTTAGTCCAGTCCGTTGTCCAGGTGAACCCCAAGGTATTTATACTTCACCACCTCCACTTCTTCTCCCATGATGGAAATAGTGTTGGACCTGTTCCTGTTTCTCCTGAAATCTACGCGCTGCATACAGACAGATTGTTATGGAAGCGTTTAATTGCCTTTTAACGTATCAGTGACACATGCCTAATGATGTTTTATGTCATTGGACACTTTTAAATAGGTATACTGAAATTCTTAAGCTTTTCCAGTGTGTATACTCTGTACATCCGTGTATCGTGTAGACTACACCATTGCCATGGACCATAGAAACTACCCCATGGACCATAGAAACTTTCCCTGGACCATATAAACTACACATGATCCATAGAAACTACCCATGGGCCATATAAACTACACACGAACCATAGAAACTACCCATGGGCCAGATAAACTTCACCCGGACCATAGAAACTACCCCATGGACCATAGAAACTTCCTGTGGACCATAGAAACTACACGTGGACCATAGAAACTACACGTGGATCATAAAGACTACACATGGACCAAATACACCACACCTGGATCATAGAAACTATACGTGGACCAAAGAAACTACCCCCGAACCATGGAAACTACAACTAGATCTGGACCATAGAAACTACACATGGACCATTGAAAGTATGCCTAGACCATAGATAGTACAGTACATCTGGCCCATAGAAACTACAAAACTTTCCCTGGAACATAGAAACTACCCCTGATGACAGCTATCCAATCAACATTCGGCTGTGTTAGCTGTCCAGACAACTACTGTATAGCAGTGTTTGTAGGTATTTAACCAATGTGATACTTCACTCTGCTAAGGATGAGATTAATGCAGACTGAAACCTCCATGCAAAATGTGCAATTAGGCCCAAGATGGAAAAATTATGCAGTTTTCAACTTAACTGCTAATACAGGGTTAACAAAAACCGGCCTTAAAAAAAACTGAAAAAACATTTAAGAGCTGCAGATAATGATAAAAACATGAGACTAAATGGGAAAAATGATACTTCCACTGCTTTGTACTCAAATAACAAATAAATGTTAGAGTGCTTCTTTCCTGTCACTTTATGCAGTTCAGGCTTGTACTCTGTCAAAAAAAGAAAGGTGAATGGTAACAGGTTTTAAATTTCTTTTGGAAAAGCACCAGGGTGCTAATTCAGACACGACACAAACATGTTCAGCTGCAGAGTCAGGTTCGTGCATTTTTTTGTATGTTTGTCAGACAAAGACATGCAGAAAAAAGAGATTTGAAACTAAACACTGTGTTTTTAGCCCTCATCTTGCCGTCTTTCGCTGGGAGTCTAAAAACTTACAGACCAAAGGCTGCAACACAAAACTCCAACAATGAGTTGTATTACATCACCAACCAGTGGACTAATGGGATTACAGAAAAAAAAACTACCGGTACTCAGTAGTACTGGTATATATATGTCAGTGGACAAACAATATACATTTTATGCTGGTGAAGATTCTCAGTCAGAATATACATTTTACCTGCTGCCTTTCATGCCAAAGTAAGATAAAGGTCATAAACCTTGAACAGAATTGTGATCAAATGCAATATAGTGATGTAAGCATGTGTTGTGACTGACACTCAGCTACTACCACAACAAATTTTAGCTCAGTATCTGTAAAACTGACTGAACTAAAGCCATTTTATATTGGCTAATATGTTGTGGCAGTCAATCTTGAGATGGATCGACTCCAAAATATGATCAGTAGTAGATGTACAACCAATAATTACATTCAGAACGTTTTATTAAAACATATTCAGTGGCTCATTTGCTGACACTAATTCATTCATTCAACCTTTATTTATACAGGCTAGCCTCGTTGAGCCACGGGGACTCATTTACAAGAGGGGCCTGTCTCACTCACACCCAGGGTCAATTTTAGAGTTACCAATCAGCCTAACATGCATGTTTTTGGACCGTGGGACACACATGTACAGTACGCACACAGACATGGGTAAAGACATCATCGTCCGTTTGTCTTTTGCCATTGGATGATACGGTAATTACGCATTCAAACCATAACACAAGAAATTTTTCACAATGTGGTTGTACGCCAAATTTTTTGGTTGTCCGCAACCTTTACACTAAACAAGGCCAAAAATCTCAATAAAAATGTATTTAATAATTATACTGCACTATAAACAAAGTTTGTAATATTCAAATTGCTTGGGAGTTTCCAAGCTGCCGAGTCGCAGACGCTTTCAGGAGCTGCTCAAGTGGAACTTCCTCTTTCTCTACAGCGTGTTTTTAAAAATCTAGCATTTCTACAAGAGACCCTGCCAAAAGCTCAAAACCTTTTTATCTCAGGTTTGTTGCCAGAACTCCTGACCAGAAGACACGATCCTGCCTTTGAGTCTGAGAAAACCTGTAAAGTTTGTGAAAGGCCAGAGTATGGCAAAATGATCAGCTGTGTTAAGTGCAATAACTACTTTCACTACAGCTGTGCAAAAATCAAAAGGAAATCAGCAACATGGATGGACCTGTGAGGAATGCCAGATGTTTTTGGTCTGAATGTGAAATGCCATGAATTCGTGCATAAAGAACTTAGAAATGTCATGTTTTTTTATACTTTATGCTGGGTACCACCGTAGATGTTATAGGTGGTCTGTTATTTACCTTGATCTTTGCAGACATCCAATAATATGATGTTGATTGTTTTAAATAAATCTTATATAAAACATCTTAATTTTTTTGTAGGCTTCTAGTCTGTTTTTCATGTCAAATTCAATTATTTGGATTAATTTTGAACCACATTGTACCTGTATATACAATTTTAAAGAAATACACAAGTTCTAATTTAATCAGATCGTTTGTTTATTGTTAGACAGTGACAGTTTCCTGATCTACTGCAGTACATCAACATTTAAAAGTTCATTTCAAGTGATGTGGATCAAATTGCAAACATATAGGTAAAAATTTTCAGAAAGTTACTTTTATGTTCAGAACAGTTACTTTTTATGTTCAGAACAGTTACTTTTTATGTTCAGAACAGTTACTTTTTATGCAGTTACAGAGAAGTTACTTTTTAGGAACAACACTTTTACAGAGGTTTGTCAGGGCACCACATAACACAACAATGTCATCTAACATATCAACTTGTGACAGTGGAATTACACTTTGTAAAATTTTAAAGTTCTTCCACCGACCAATGACTCGCTCAACATGTATCCTGACACGAGAAAGCTGTCGTGATGAGTCCACCTCATGTGCAGAGAGCTGTTTCTTTCCCTTTGTGAAATGAGGGATGCGAAGGGTTGCACCATAAGCTGCCAGCTCATCTCTGATTAGAAATCCCCTGTCTGCTAATACCTCATCCTTAGACTCCAAAAGTTGTAAGAAACCAGATTCGTTTGTAATCTGTTTATCGGATACCCGCCCACCCCACCCAGGAGACAGAAAACTAATTGACCCAGCAGGGGTGATGGCAATTAAATATTTGACTGTGTTATTGTGTTTATAATTTGACCATGTCTGAGCCCTGGCTGTCAAATTAATAATAATAATAATAATGAATTTAATTTATAACGCGCTTTTCATTAGTGAAAATCTCAAAGCGCTACACACATTGAATGCTACACACATTCATACACCTACAATACAAATTACTTGGTCTGGCGATAAAAATTTCAGTACAATCTATGATACATCGACATCTTTTAAATTTACGCTTAAAGATTTTGGGCATGTTTTTAAGTATGGAACCTTTTGTTGGCCATTTAATCAGCGGCTTGAGGATCACGGCCATTACAGGTATCCAAGTTCTGCAAATATTTGAAATGGTGGTTTTTGATACATTGAATCTATATGCCAAGTCAACGTTACTTAGGCCTAACCTTAATTTCATCAGGACAACTAATAAGTGATCCTCAACACTAAGTTTTTGGCAGATTTGGTCTACACTGCCAGTTATTTTTTTAAGTACCCATTGGAAGATGACAGCTGTAAGTCCTGTGAGGAAAATTAGTTGTGTAAAGTTGCACTTAACAGTTGAATAAGAAAACTGAGATCCTTCCAGTTTATGTTTTAACTTTTGATGTTCAGCCTGTAGCGTGTCAAACTCCTGACGCAGGTTGGCATATTCATTCTGAAGTTGACAGTGCCTCAGGTTCAGATCATCATATTCAGTCCTTCGGACGACATCTTCTTGTGCTGAAAGTTATGAAAAGAAACGGTAAGCAAATGCACCTAAAAGCAGGAAGCAACACTTTATGCTCTGTGACACAGAATGTGCCTGTGCTGTGACTTGTGTCTTCTTTTTTAGCTGATTAATTTTGAACAAAAATTTAGCTGTACACATTATTGTGGGGTCAAAACTGCAAGTAAACTATTCTGGGTTGAATAACATATGAGCAGAATGTTGGACGACACCCCTAGTATTTTAGAAATTTTAAATCTATCTATAATTAATTAATTAATTAATGAAACAATAAATTTATTAAAATATTTGTTAGATAGGACATAATATATTTGTACCAGGATCATGTTCCATGTTGGATTCTTGTTGTTGATCTGAAGTGACACTGCCAGGGCTGGGTTGATGTGATGACTTGCGCACACCATCATCTCTCATCTTTTTCCTCTGGTACCTAAAATAAATATATGTGAAGATGTAGAGAGACACATAGTAAATAAACATTTACACATCATCTACTTTTACTACAGAGCTGTATTTCAACGCCTGCCTGCACTACACCAAAGTATGCTAAAGACCATGATAACAGAACAGAAAAAAAAATAGTAAAGACAGGCCAAGGCAAATTATCCATACCTTTCCATCTTCGCTCTTGATCCCTGGCTTTTAGTGTACACAAACACAGAAGGTACGAAATCAGGACTTTGATAATCCAACGACATTTCCCCTGAAAATAAAGCACATAGGCATTTGTTTATTAAGAGCTAGCTTATTAGCAACTAGCTTATAGCCAACTTTCCGACCGAATTTAACACCAATAAACTGCGTCTAATTTTTAAAAACAATGTTTAATGACAACCAGGGTTTATGGTCAAATAAAACTAGATGAGTAACCTTACCTGATATAAAATGCGCACCGCATACTCATGCATTTTTGATGATGTCCTCGGTCCAATCCACCCGCTTGATGGCCTGAAGCCACAGCTTCCTTCGGTGGCTTTGAAATGGTCGATTGCCTCTTAATATACCTATTTATACAACCGTATACGCAACATCCTGACATTTTGTTGCTGGTGGAGGAAATTGCTTAGCTAGATTCACTCCGCAACTTTGTTATGCTTGGAAAAATGCCTGGGTGGGTAGAGTCTTCTGTTGCCACGGTGCGCGCGCAGCCGTCTTTGTTTACAAACACTAAATGGGTCTATAGTCATTCAGACCAGTCACTGTGGAGCTCTTTGGGACTGGGATGATGGTGGTGGTCTTCAGGCAGGTGGGAACTGACTCCAGTGCAAGTGAGGTGGTGAAGATGTCAGCCAGCACCTCACAGAGCTGGTCCGCACATTCCTTCAGAACTTTCCCTGGGATGTTGTCTGGTCCGGTTGCTTTATGAGGGTTGATCCTTCTGAGACTGCCTCTCACTTCTGCTGCGGTCACTCTGAGATGCTCTTCATCTGGTGATGAGGTGAGTCTGGTGCTAGCTGGTCTGTTTGGGTCTTCAAAACGTGCATAAAACTTATTGAGGGCATCAGGCAGAGATGGGTCCTTGGGGCATTGTTTGCTCTTGCCTTTGTAATCTGTTATGCATTTGATGCCCTTCCACATGCTCCGTGGGTCTTGTGAGGTGAACTGTCCCTCAATCCTCTGTGCATATGTGGCCTTGGCCTTCTTAATGCCAGCAACCAGCTCTTTCCTGCTCTTTCTCAGTTCCTCTGTGTTTCCAGACTTGAAGGCAGTGTTCCTGGCTGCCAGCAGGGTGCGGACCTCTTTATTTAACCAGGGTTTTGTGTTGGGGTAAAATTTAACATATTTTTATGGATACATTTTCAGAGCATGTGCTAATATAACCCAGAACTGAGGAAGCATAAAGTTCCAGATCCACTGAGCTCCCATCAGTAGCTGCCTCCCTGAAGACAGACCAGTTTGTATTTTCAAAACAGTCTCTCAGCATGGGGGTGCTACCTTGAAGCCAAACTTTTATCTCTCTTTGTTCCGGCTTAAAGCGTCTGAGTGGGAGGAGCTGTCCTGGGACCAAGATCAAAGAGGAGTGGTCAGAAGCCCAGAGCGGTGGGCGTGGCTTCGCCGTGTACGTCCCCTTCACATTCGTGTAGACTTGGTCAAGCGTTTTATTTCCTCTTGTTGCTATGGAAACGTGCTGATTGAAGGTTGGGAGGGAGACCTGTAAATCTACGTGATTGAAGTCACCTGAAACAATGAAGAGCCCCTCTGGATATTTATACTGCAGTGAGCTGAGTAAGTCATGAATTTCTCCCTGGGCGTCATTAGCATTAGCATCAGGCGCTATGTAAATAACAGCGATAAGGATCACTGAGTAGTCACGAGGTAGATAATGAGGACGGCACCTTACTGTGATCAACTCCACAGCAGCTGAGCAAAGCCTTTTGATGACAGCACAGTTCGAGCACCAATCTTTGTGCACGTAAATACAAACACCGCAGATAGGCAGACTGGGATAGTGGTTTCCTTCTTCAAAAATGGGGTCCGGAGGGTGTGCTAGAATTTTAGGGTCATCACTCTCCTTGGCCTTCCTGGTAAGGACTATTCAAGGGTACCTTGGGAAACTAGTCCAATTGTTGGTCAAACCACAGACCGAGGAGAAACAATGCAGTTTCCATCCTGGCCATGGAACACTGGACAAGCTCTTTACTCTCACTAGGGTCCTTGAGTGGGCATGAGAGTTTGCCCATCCAGTTTTTGTGTTTTGTGGACTTGAAGAAGGCATTTGACCATGCTCCTCAATGTACTCTGTGGGAGGTGCTCCATGAGTATAGGATTGTGGACCCGTTGCTATGGACTGTTTGGTTTCTATGCATGCAGTGTGAAAGTTAGGTTCACATTGTCGTTAGTTAAGTCGGACCCCTTCGGGGTGGGAGATAGACTCTTTCAGGGCTGCTTGTTGTCAGCAATTCTGTTCATAACTTTTGTGGACATAATTTTTTGGTGCAGCCAGGAGGTGGAAGGTGTCTGGTTTTGTAGCCTCAGGATTCCTTCTTGGCTATTTGCAGATGATATGATCCTGTTGGAGTCATCATCCTGTGAGCTTCAGCTCTCACTGGAGTGTTTCGCAGCTGAGTATGAAGCTACAGGGATGAGAATCAGTACCTCCAAATTTGAGGCCATGGTCCTCAGAAAAGGGTGGATTGGTCTGTTCATGAACAAGCTTAACTTAGCCAACAAAGTAGCTGAATCCAGACCCAGCCGACCCCCATCTCCTTGATTATCTGAATGCTGCAGAAAATTTCCCCAGTGACCTCAACTCAATTAATAAACAACTTCAAAAACTTTTCTCATCAGCTTCACGTAGGTCAGACCTCAATTACCAAGGGACTTCTCAATTCATCACTGAAAGGATTCTGATTTTCCAACCTGGGCTCATTTGAATCACAGTCTACAATCTGTCACTCACCAAAATAAGAACCTAACCCTTCTGTGCCATCGGTGTTTCAGTTACCGTCATCTTCCCATGTCTTTGTTATTGTTGGCTTCAATGGCCCATCGTTTCATACATTTCCCAGAGGTTCCAGGAGGACACCTCTTACTCTTCCTCGGAGAAGGTACAGGCAGTTGTCTCTCATTCCTCTGAGAGGGTCCTGGAAGACGCATCTCACTATTCCTCTTCATCTCCTGTGGGCTCTGAGTCTCCAGTGGGTCCTAAGTCTCCTGGTTCCTGAGTCTCCTGTGGTTCCTGGGTCTCTTGTGGATTCCATATCTCCTGTGGGTTCTACATCTCTTGAGGGTTCCACACCTATTGAACCCCTGAAGTAGCTACACCCCCTACAGTCCCTGAAGCAGCTGTGCCTCATTCAGTCCCTGAAGCAGCAATGTCTCATACAGTCCCTGAAGCAGCTGCACCTCCTACAGTCCTTGAAGCAGTTGTACCTCCTGCAGTCTCTGAAGCAGCTATACCTCCTGTAGTCCCTGAGGTAGCATTGGCCACTGCAGATTAACTGGTTCCATCATCAGCTGCAGCCTCCTTGGTCTCTATGCCAGTTGCAACCTCAATGGTCTCTACACCAGTTGCAACCTCCCTGGTCTATATGCCAACTGCAATCTCCCTAGTCTCTATGTTAGCTACAACCTCCCTTGTCTCTATGTCAGCCGTCACCTCCTTGGTCTCCACTCCAGCTGCAGTCTCCCAGGTCTCCACACCAGTTTCAACCTCCCTGATCTCCACACTACCTGCAAACCTCCTGGTCTCTACACCACCTGTAGATCTGCTGGTTCTCATCACTGTTTTGCCAGCCACCGTAGCATTTCCAGTGGTCTCGTTGCCTGCATCTACTGCCTCTCCACTTGTCTCTTCATCTAATGTTGCAACCTCTCCAGTGGTCTCTTCATCTACTGCCACAGCATCTCCAGTGGTCTCTTTGCTTCCTTCCGCCCTAAGCCAGAGAGGGTCTAGGATACAGCTCTTGCCCAGTGACGGTCAGTTTCCTGGATGACTGTCAGAGCTACTATTCTGTGATGTACAGTCTCTTGGCTACCCACCTGAACTGTTATCCTGTGCTGTACTGTCTTCTAGCTGCCCACTTGATCTGTTGTCCCATGCTGAATGGTCTCCCAGCTGCCCATCTAAACTGTTGTGCCATGCTGAATGGTCCCCCGACTGTCCACCTGAGCTATTGCCCCATACTGGATGGTCTCCCAGCTGCCCGCCTGAACTATTGTCCTGTGAGTGACGGTCTCTCGGCCACCCACCTGAACATTTGTCCTGCTGCTGGACGGTCCCCTGGCCATCCGCTTGAATTTTTGGTTTTCTGTATTTGTTATGTTTTTCTATCCCAGGTGTATCGGTTTTAGTTTATTTCTTGGTGTTCTCCTACACTGTAAACCCAAATTAGTAATCATTACTAAAGCAGAATGTGGAAAGCGATTGCGAGGGGATCTCCAGTTTTTACAAAATCAAAAACTAAACAAATCAAGCTCTGTTTACATAAAGTCTTGTGTCCAAGATAATCTTGTACTAAAACAACTCAAGTTTTTAAAACCATTGTTTACGAGTAATTAACTCAACCATTAATCATATATATCAGTAATCATTACCCATGATGATCAGTATTTGTTTCTCATGTTTATCAGTATTCATTTCTCATCTTTATTAGTTAGAAATACTACTACTAATAATAATAATAAATTAGATTTTTTAACATTACACAATAATTGTCTGTATACTACCTGTTGTTTCTTACACAAAAAAATGACAATTTAATTTATTTTTCACAAATTTATTGCAAAAATAGTGCAATAGTAACATTTTAAACATGTAAATCTGAGTACACATTTCACCATGTTCAAGAGTTTAAACTTTAGTACAAAACTAAATCTGAGTAAAGTGCTAAGTCAATACAATTCTGCATTTAAGCCTTTACAAAAATGTATTTTCAAACATTTTACCAAATTAACCATTTTACTTTGATAGGTGAAATTAAGAATGTTAATATCTTGTGCAAAGGGGAACATGCATAACATCTTATGATCTGAGGTACCCTTTATCATTTTTACATCATTAATCTGGTCAAAAGACTAACATGGAACCCTTCAATGGCTTCGACAGGTAAATTGTCTTTAAAAAAAAGTGTCCGTACAGTTCTTTTATTTGGAAGCCTTAATGATAAAAAATTAAAAAAATAAACATTTAAATAATAATAATAATAATAAAAAAAATTAAAAAGAATCTTTTTTTGACAAAAAAAATAACTAGCATTGTGGCACTAACAATTGTTTAAAACAAGTAATGATGAACAGGAAAGTTTCTGTGAAACAGTTACATTACAACACTTGTTCACATTATGTTTGTATTTGAAAGATGGCTACAAACTAAACTTCAGCAGTAAAACAATAAACTTCTAACTGCTAAATAGGATTTTTTCCCCACCTAACCAAAAGTAGAGCACCTGCAGCGTTTTTACACAAGTTGAATTTTCTGTTTGAATTCTCAGCTTCAACTCAATACTTCCCAAATGGGGAAGAAGAAAAAAATACTGTACAGTACCTGTTGAATGAACAGGAGGGTACAGTATTTCTGATTTTCTTTGGGTAGTTTACATGGAGTTCATATGTGAGCCCAAAAAGGAGACTCACAGCTTCTGGCAGGGTCATGAGCTTTTCCACAAAAAATTTCACCCTCATTGACGATGTTCAGGCTCGCCGGGTGAAGATCTGATGTTCAGGCTCGCCGGGTGAAGATCTGATGTTGGGGGTGGGGGGTGGGGGGCACCTTCAGGATTCAGCAACAAGGTCCCAACGTCCATTTGGCCAAAGAACTCATCACCATCCTGAAGATAAACAAAAAATAATTGCCATAAATACAACCATTAGGGAATAAAATTGCTGAACTACAACAGACCACCATGACAAAACAGGCATTGTATCAAATACAGTTTATGCCAACATAATGATAACTACTGCTTGGTCAAGCATTTTGAATTTTTCTAACAATAAACATTGTAAAATCAGTACATGTACTGTATTGGTCTAAGGACTATTTGAGAGATCTTCTTGGTCCATTTTGTCACTATTTGACTGAAATAGGAAAACTTCTAAATTGGTTGTTTTTATATAATGATATTATTTAATATGGGACCATCGCAGTCGTCACTGCACATAAACACAGGGTTAGTCAGGGTGTGCTCATGAAGGACAGAATAAAATTCTTGCAGCAGGTCTTTTACCACAATCCTTTAGAATTTCATACAAATTAAAAAAATAAAAAGAAATTACAGTAGTGTGCTGTTCAACTGGAGACCAAATGACCATTAGAATATTATGTGTACCTGCTTATTAGTAAAGTGTGCAGACCAGCGTTTCATCAGAAAGGCTCGGTGGTGATGTCTCCACAATGTCCTCCCTCCAAATGTTAGGTCCACATTGTGTCTTGTCTTCTATTTGGCAGAAAATAGAAGACAGAAAATTGATAGATATGTTGAAAGGAAAAGTCTCATACACACAAACAAAGACACACAATTTGTTTTGACCCAGTATTACCTTCATTTTCTGCAAAAGCTGTGCCAAATGTTCAGCCACGTTGCCCCTCATTTCCATAAGACTGGTGGTGTGATCATGACGGACAGAATAAAATTCCTGCAGCAGGTCTTTTCCCACAATCCTTTAGAATGCATACAAATAAAAAAATTAAAATAAAAGAAAAGAAATTCGTGTACTGTTCAACTGGAGGATGACCATCAGAATAATATGTGTACCTGCTTATTAGTGAAGAGTGCAGGCCAGCGTTTCATCAGAAGGCTCAGTGGTGATGTCTCCACAATGTCATCCCTCAAAATGTTAGGTCCACATTTTGTTTTGTCTTCTGTTTGGAGCACAAATCCAATGTGGAATCCAGGGAATGTAAGACAGAAAATTGATCGATATGTTGAAGGGAAAAGTCTCATACATACAAACAAAGACACACAGACAATTTGTTTTGACCCAGTATTACCTTCATTTTCTGCAAAAGCTGTGCCAAATGTTCAGCCACGTTGCCCCTCATTTCCATAAGACTGGTGGTGTGATCATGACGGACAGAATAAAATTCCTGCAGCAGGTCTTTTTCCACAATCCTTTAGAATGCATACAAATAAAAAAATTAAAATTAAAAAAAAGAAATTAGTGTGCTGTTCAACTGGAGAGCAAATGACCATCAGAATAATATGTGTACCTGCTTATTAGTGAAGAGTGCAGGCCGGCGTTTCATCAGAAGGCTTGGTGTTGATGTCTCCACAATGTCATCCCTCAAAATGTTAGGTCCACATTTTGTTTCATCTTCTATTCGGCGCACAAATCCAATGTGGCGGTTAGACCAAAAAAAAAAAAAAGAGAGAAAATAATAATTTAATGAACTAACACAGAATATAAGCAAAATTCACTGTATCACCAGGAATTATTGTAAGAACCAACAGCCCTTGGTTTGAATAATCCCTGTCGAAGTAAAAAAAAATAATTAAACCATGCGGTAAATTATTCTGTATGCAACAGGAAGCTAGCATAAAGCTAACTGCTAACAGCATTAGCTCTCTGTGAGGGCTCTCTGTGTTTGCTACAGGCATTAACTACCGGTACTAATTCAATCAGTCCCGAAATAACAACAAAGGATGATCAACTACAAAGTACTGTAGCTATAATTTAGGGCAAAAATGATGCAGTTGACACTCCGGTGAAACATTAGCTATCGTTAACATGAGCACACAAAAACGTTATTTTACTAGCAAGTACAATAAAAACGGAATCAAATTTGAGCACTTAACATGTGTCAATAAACTGTTACATCAACCAGACTGACCTGATTTCAGCACTTCGTCACAGTAATGAGATTTTGCAGCAAACAGTCAGGAGAAACATGCACTGAGCTCATGGTTCTTCTTCTTCTTCTATTGAGTTATGGCGGATCGCAAACAACTTAGGTGCATACCGCCACCTACTGTGCACCAGGCAGGTGACGTGTTCACTGACAAGCCCTGCCCCAAACCAGTAAAAACATGTAAATGAGAGGTGTCTGTACTCAGAGCCATTAGTAAAGCAGATACTCAGATTGAGAAGTGTACAATTCACTTATTGTTGGGTAATGGTCCCGCCTTTTGCAAAATAACAAAAAGATTAGTAATAATAGCTTGACTTATTATGTAAATGAAAATTTGGGATAACAGTGTATTTGCCCTCCATCATCTCAATTCCCCCTCTTCCAGCCTGAGTTGTGTGCGATGGTCTTGGGGCATCCTTGGGGGTAGGTGGGGGTTGTTACAGTGAGCATTGTGTTCCTTAGTGTATCTCCCTCTTGTGGTCTGTCCTAGCTCCTACATTCCTATCTGCTCCTGATCCAACCCCCTGAATGTTTATCATTGTCTGTCACTAGCATGTGTATATATAAGTCTTTGTGTTCCTCCATGTCTGGACATTGTCTTGTATGGTGTTATGGTTCTGTCTTCCTCCATGTCATCCCTGATATTTTGTAAGTTTGCTGCACATCAGCTTTTATATGTTCTTTATTAAAATATATTCTACTTTAAACCCTAATTTTTCCTAGTCCTGCCTGCAAATGGGTTCTACCAAACTCCAGAATCTTAACAGTGGATGATCAGATTATAGAACTTGGCTTGTCTAATTTGGACCTGTCCCACATATACGTTTCTTACCCTGTATATTGTGAAAAAGAAAAATAGGAAACCTGTGTCCTTGCTTTGTGGAGATCCAGTGGGATGTCAGAATTCAAACGCAAGATCTTTCCAAAACCGAGCTCAAACTCTGTTTACATCTTAGCCATTGAAAAAAAAACTAGCAAAAAATATGATGGTATTAGGACCAGGATTTAGCACCAATAAGGACTACCAATCTAGATATGGAAAGCAAATATACCAGAAATGGTCTTTAAAAAAATGCCAGGCATGCTGTTAGAGAAAAATATTCTTGCTCATGTTGTTTACCCCAAAAGAACCACACTCGATGGTGAAATAAGAGTTTTTTGTATTAATGCTTTCTGACTATTTTATCAATTGTTTATTAATTTTATGCTAAGAGTTAATGCTTTCTGATACTTTCTGCAACACTTGTGAGTTGCATACATAACTGGAGTAAACATTCTAGTTCTGACCACATAAACTGTATGTTTTATCAGGCACAAGGATAATGTGAGAAACTGAGCTTGTTTTTTCAAACATGACCTTGGCAGCCCTTCTTGGCAAAGCTAGTCAAATAAAGTTGTTTTCCCTCAAGTATGAGGACAAACTGACCCGTACCAGGCTCTGCTTTTCTCTTAAAAATATGTTTTGCTCAGATGAGAGTGAGTGAAGACATACACACACACATACACATACACACACACACACACACACACACCACAAGGTATAAAAGTGGGGAGCATGCAGATAATTTTTGGAAGTCTACTGAGAACCTCTGATCCAGGTGTCCAGTTGTTGATGTATGGTTTTCACCTGAGTTGTGTGGCTTTCCAGCTCTGTGTCACAGTAAGAATTCTTATAACATCAATGCCTTGAGATTGTGTGTGTGAATTTAAGTTTTGCTGTTTCATTTGTGGCAGGGTTAACTGACACATTTCCCTAGCAGAAAAACAGTTTGTGAGTTTGAACATTTATGTTTTTGTACATCTGAGGTGATTGTACAACTGTATGTCTGTTTTGCTTTTTCCTTTATCTGTCACAGACCTTTTAATAAATGACATATCATTTTAATAGAGAGTCTGTGTTTGTTTTTTCTAAACACCGCGCCAATCTTTCAGCAAGCCTGCATTTGATTTAGAATATCATAAAACATGTTGGCGTCTCTCTGCAGGATTAAAAAGAAGGACTGCACGTTGTTTAGAAAAAATGAAAAAGTGTGTGAGGTAAAACGTTTTTTAAACTGTGGAGCTAGAAGTAGGTGAGAGTCCTATTTCAGCAACAATGTGTTCTGGTAGCGGGGTGTGAGTCCCTATACCTGCCAGTGTGCAGATGTGAAAAGTGAGAAGCTGATAGGGTGTCCCTGTATCAGCAAATTGTGTCGTGTGGTGTCTGACAGTGGTGGGGGACGCCCTGAACCGTGTTCAGAAGACACAAACGCACAACAGCTGCCGAGCAGGCAGCTTGAAAAAAATAGAAGCAACGGGAGAGGCAAGGGAAACCTTTGTTGTTGATCAGCTGTGAGTTATGCCTGAGGGACAGAGGAGCATCCTAAGCTTTGAGACAATTCTTTAAGCCCTGAGAAGTCAGGTGATTTATTTTTGACAGCTTTATCAGTTGAAGTTAAAAAGAAAACGCCTGTACAAGGGTTGCAGTGACGTGTATGATGTGTCTGTGCAGCTGCGTGGAAGAAGTTATTGAATGCACAACTTGAGAATTTAACAGAGCTTGTTGGAGAATTCCTACAGATCAGGGATTTGGAAGTTGTCCTAAAGGTTGAAGTGAGGAAGGAGTTATTGGTTGAAGGTCAGAGGCGCATATGCACACGTAAGTAAAATGAACAAAGTAAAGTGGAGCTTTAAACATAGGAGAGTGATACATGAGGCTGAGATAAGCTCACAGTTAGGAAACATGACGAGGGTGTTTGAGAGAACAACTCATGTCTTTGTTCTGAAAAGAGGGAGAAAAAGGAAGAAAAAGCGTGTACAAGTTTTTGTCGATGAGTTAAAAGCTGACAGCTGGAAGGAAAGCGAGGAGTAGTATGTTTGGTGTGTTTGGGATAAGAAAGGGCGGGGTGTGCACGTGTATACAGAGGCCCCTTCCGCTCTTTATTTCATGAGTAAACCAGTAAAAAGACGAATTGTGCTGGTTTTGACTTGGGAAAGCTGACTCAGGTTCTAAGAGGTGTCTTTTGTGTAACGTCTGCCCCACCTGCAGCCGAGTGTTGACCTACACGCTGTTTTGAAGAGGGAGAGAAGAGCAGAACCGTTTGTGTTGTTGAAGGAAAAGAGAAATTGACAGGAGAGAAAGAGGAGCAAAGGAGGCTGATGCAAAGTGAGGGAGATCAGCACCTCCTGCAAGGGGAGCTGAGACGTAACAGAGAGGAGACATCAGCTCTGAGGGAGGAGGTGGAGAGAGTGAAAAGACAGGGCGGAGGAAAAGGAGAAAAACAGAAAGTCATAGCTGTGCTTTGATCTGTCGGACCTGTTTCTGAGTTGAACAGGTCGAGCCACATAAATTAGGATTACAAATTGGTCAACAGATGTGGAAGAATAAAAATGTTCAGAAAGTGCTGGCCCTAGGTACTGGGGTTGAGGTCATGACAACCTAAACAAGTTTAAGGGCCTGTGGTAAAAATTGGAAGCATGCTTTTTTTTTTAAGTTTTTTTTTCCAAGTTTTTCTCCCTCCAAGTTTCAGGTTTTAGTGACTATGAATGAAACTAATCATTGTTATTCTATTTGTCAAAAGCATTGTGTTTTTCTACAGCTTGGTGCCCTGTCCTTGTCATCTGCTGATGGGACGAACAGAGGTGGGGCAGAGGATGACGTGGGACCCAGAAAAGCGCCTGAGGGTGGTGTTGCCTGAGGGTGGTGTCCATGTTCATCTGTGCCATGGTGTTGTTGGATGACCCCTCCTCTATGACGCCAAGACTTGTCCTGAAGGAGGACAGAGTGGGTCCTTGCCATGTCTATGGAGGAAAATGAACCGTGTTAAGAAAACAGGATAACTTCAAATGTCCTATGAATCAGTTCTGCTAGTGACGTATGTAAGCAGAAGATGTCCCAACGAATGTGACATTCTAACATATCTCACCTTTAAATGTCTGTCTAGCAAGAAATTGTGAATAAAAAAACAGTTGGAAGAAATACTTACCAAGCTTTTACGTGCTTCGAACAAGACTACATGTAAATTGCAAGTGTTACATGTAAAAGTGCAAGACATTTCCAGAAGGATCATTGTGAGTGGTGACAAGCGTGGAACATTTCTGATGTTCCTTGAGTATCTTTAAAACCTGAGATGATGACACTACAACAATTACAATGTGAAAGTATTATGTTTTACAAAGGATATTTGTTTTTAAGGTTAAATGGTGAATCATTTGAGTCACAGACAAATCTCACCTTTGACATACAACTGTGCGAGATGGCTGATAAGGAGTGGTATATACTGTATGTGTAAACAGGTAATGTTAACCCATGTTTAACCAGATAGCGTATTGTGTGACTGGACAGTAAATAGTCCTCAAAAATACCTAGGTGCCTTTTTCTGGATGAATATATGTTGAACACTCGAGTTGGAACGACAAGACTTATTGATTGACTAATTACTGTTTATTTACTCGCCTAACTGGGATACAGTCTGCACGTTTCCTGGCGAGTCTCTCTGGATCCTTTCAAAATGTGCATTGAACGAGTCCATGGAGCCAAAACAAATAATTGAGTTTCTAAGTCTGACTGTTCGATTTAAAAGTGTTCACATATATTGAACAGGGAAAGGTTTTTACATGTGGCTAAACTAATAAAGCGATAATATGCAGTGTCCCTCCTTTACTTATTTTTAGTGCTTTGCTTTGTAGGAAAGATCATATAATTAGATTAGTTTATAACATTGGCTTAGAATGAAGATTAGAATTATAATGAGAGATCATTGGTCTGGAGCTGAACAAACCTTTGTTAAAATAGATCCGACGGAACATCATATTTTGATTTGTGGTTATTGGGTTAACGGGAACAGACTAGCCATTTTTTAGATTTTATGTGTAGAGCTTTGCAAAGTTGGACAGGAATATACATGCCCTATGAAATGACAGGAGAAACTTTTCAAAATTAGTCAAAAATCAAAGGGTGGAATGAAATAAGAGTTTTTAGTATTAATGCTTTCTGACTATTTTATCAATTTTTATGCTAAGAGTTAATGCTTTCTGATACTTTCTGCAATACTTGTGAGTTGCATACATGCCTGGAGTAAACATTCTAGTTCTGACCACATAAACTGTATTTTTTATCAGGCACGAGGAATGTGTGAGAAACTGAGCTTGTTTCTTCACACATGACCTTGGCAGCCCTTCTTGGTAAAGCTAGTCAAATAAAGATGTTTTCCCTCAAGTATGAGGACAAACTGACCCGTACCAGGCTCTGCTTTTCTCTTAAAAACATGTTTTGCTCAGATGAGAGTGAGTGAAGACACACACACATACACACATGCACGTACACACCACAAGGTATAAAAGTGGGGAGCATGCAGATAATTTTTGGAAGTCTACTGAGAACCTCTGATCCAGGTGTCCAATCGTTGATGTATGGTTTTCACCTGAGTTGTGTGGCTTCCCGGCTCTGTGTCACGGTGAGAATTCTTATAACATCAATGCCTTGAGATTGTGTGTGTGAATTTAAGTTTAGCTGTTTCTTTTGTGGCGGGGTTAACTGGCACATTTCCCTAGCAGAAAAACAGTTTGTGAGTTTGAACATTTATGTTTTTGTACATCTGAGGTGATTGTACAACTGTATGTCTGTTTTGCTTTTTCCTTTATCTGTCACAGACCTTTTAATAAATTACACATAATTTTAATAGAGTCTGTGTTTGTTTTTTCTATACACTGTGCCGATCTTTCAGCAAGCCTGCATTTGATTTAGAATATCATAAAACAGAGGGAAACAATTTTTAACCCGGATTTTACTTGTAAGGTCCGATTTTTATGATAGGACGCATACATAAATGTACAAAGTACACACATGAAGACCAGTCACGAGGGTCTGTCTCGAGCTGCCCTCTCCACTTGCTTTTATATGTTTATCAGTTCAGCCAAGTTCACAGAGCTCAGGAGACTTCATTGGCTACAAGCTACATGCTGCAGCCTCACCCAGCTCTCTGCTAACCCAAACACATGGTTCATGGGCAGAGATTAGATTCTCAGCCATAGTAATTAAAACATCCATAATCTTTGAGCAAACATTCTCTGACTCATGTGCACACACAATTGCACTGACAAACGTATGTTGCTTAGCAGTGATGGTAAATCTGTTGAGCAGCTGCTTATAGAATTTTAGGCATGCATTAAATCACAAGAAACAAAGAAGAGTGCATTTTAGCATTCAAATTAAATGTTAAACTAACTTTAGAAAAATGTTTGTTCTTAAAATAAAAATGCTGGCATCAGCTTTTATCAAGGAGGCTGTAAAAAGTTTGATTACAGCAAGATCTGGACTAAATAGAGGAGACTGCAAGTAGGGTTTAGGGAGACCCATGTAAAGATATAAAAATAAATACCAATACAAAATAACTCCCATGACTATACTACTGGTAAATCTTTTGTTTAACAGGTATTTCATGGGCTGTATTTATTACCCAAAGTGTATGCCTCTCGTGGCACTGCTTCGTTTATTTTCATGTTCAGTTTAGTAGCTACATTAGCCCATAACGTTCTAATAAATTTATATTAGCGCTATTTTCTCATCTCTATTCTCTATTGCTTATTTTAATTAGTCTCATTCACCAGCACCTCATCTGTTGATTTTAGGATTAAATGATTTGAAGCATTAAGGACAGAATTACTTTTGTGTTCACACACAAAAAAAACAGATTTAGCACAAACAAGAATGTGTTTGCACTTAAGGATTCTCCAAAAGAAATCAACGGGCTTTTAAAAGCCTTTTGGATCAAGCTTTAGACACAATAATCAATAACTGCTGCTTTTTCACTAATGATCCACATCTTAGAAAAATACGAAAGCTGCAAGCTGAAAACTTTCATTTGTTTGCTGCTTTCAGTTGGACACTTTTTAAAATTAATCAACAAACTTTTATGAAATGAAAAAAATGAAATGAAAGGAAATTATTATGAAATTCACTTTGCAGCTAAAGTTACCAGGGACATTAAACACAGTTATACAAGCCATAAAAACAAGACTTGGCTATTTCACAACTACACTTTAATTTCTGCAGTTCTTCACAAATAGTAAAAATAAGGAAATTAGTATTTTATATTTCCACAATGTTTTTAATTAAACCTAAGCACTAAACAACACTAACACATGTAATATTGGATCATTTTTCTCAATAAATAAATGACCAAGTACAATATTTTTGATTCGTTTGACTGGGTTTTCTTGATCGACTTTTGGGACATTTATGTTTTAGATCATATTTATGCAGAAATATAGAAAATTCTAAAGAGTTCACCAACTTTGGATTGACTCATGTTTGGGCTGCTGTTTAACATACCATATTCTTCCACATCATTAGTGCTTAGTGTATATCTTAGATCTTTCATCATATCATATTGTTTAGCATTTGGTTCAGAGTATATCTTAGATCCTTATATACTCTTTCTTTTTATACTTTATATTTTTGCTATTTTTTGGGGAGTAACTGGGAACTTGAGTACACAGTTTTGTTCCACTTCATGTACCTCATGTGATGCGAATGACAATAAAGAAGCTTGAACTTTGAACTTTCAAGTACCACTGTATACAGACCTCTGCATCATGCTTAGGTAGATGTATTTATTTGCCTGTCATTGTGCCTAAGTTTAAAAATGGTACCCTCAATCGTACACTAGACTTTCCCTTGTTTCCCTTTTCCTCCTGGCACATTTTCTTCCTTGTGGTCTTTGACCTAACAGCAACAACACTCTTTTTGTCTACAACATCAGTAGCGGTCGTTGTCAACCCATGCCTCAACTGATCTGATATGGTTTTGTTTGGGTGGACTCACATATTTGAGTTGGCAAAAGGGTTTTATGCTAGATGTCCTTCCTGATGCAGCTCTCAGTTTTTTCCTGGGCTTGAGACCAACACAAGAGATACACAGGTTTGTGCTCCCTAATGGCTGTATATCATTTCAGTTTCAAAATGTGGTTTGTCAGCATCCTGACAAATGCCATCTCAGTGTAATACAGGGACTGCACCCCTCAGGACAGAATGGCTATGTAGCGGGTCATAGAAATAACTCAGTTCATCAGCGGAGCTGCACTCCCACATTACAAGACGTTAATAAATCTCGGGTCACAAAGAGAGCACAAAACTGTTGAAATATGAAGCAGTAATTTGTTCAATGGTTGTTAATGGGAGAGCTTTGTTATGCTGCCATCTATTGTATCTTTGGTGTATTGCAGCTGTTATTGTGCCGTTAAATAATTAATAAATGAACGCACGTTGAAACACCTGTTCTCTTCAGGTTATGGGCCCAGAGCGTCGCAAAAAAGTTCAGTAAGTGAAGTTTTTGAGTCAGATAAACGGAATTGTGGGATTCACAATGGATGATAAGCTGTTTATTGACAAGCTGAGCGGACCAGAGAACTGGGCAACGTGGAAGTTTCAGATGGAGCATTTGCTAAAAGCTAAAGGACTATGGGGCATGCTAACGGAGACGGATATGCTAACTCCGGATGCTAACGCACAAGCTCGGGCAGAATTCGAGAGACGGAGAGAAAAAGCATTTTCCATGTTAGTGCTGAATGTGAGTACACCCCAGTTGTATTTAATAACAAGCTGCCAAACTCCAAAAGAGGCTTGGGACATGCTAAAAGGACATTTTGAAAGAGACACTTTAGCTAATAAGCTATTCTTGAAGAAGAAATATTTCAGATGTGAAATGAAGGAAAAGGAAAGCTTAAATGACCATTTAAAACGAATGAAGGAACTGACTGATCAGCTAAGAGCAATAGGTGCTGTAATTGAAGAAGAAGATCAGATTGTAACACTCCTGGGTAGCTTACCACCAAGCTATGCTACAATTGTCACCGCTCTAGAAACAAAGATGGACAGTTTGACATTGCAGTTTGTTCAGCAAGCATTAATCAATGAAGAGCAAAAAAGAGTTCATGTTAATGATGACTACAGTGCTGCAGGTGGTGCATCAGCCATGTCAACACAAGTTCACAGAGAAATGCAGGACCATTCAAAAGTAGTGGGAGCTGAACGACAGAGTTCGTGGAGATGTTACAAGTGTGGCAGGGAAGGGCACATAAAGCGCAATTGTCCAAGCTGGAAAAAACAAAATAAAAATCACAAAGCCAAAAATGCTGTATGTGAAAATGAAGAAAACCCCTCTGAGAGTGCCTTTGTTGCAGGAAATGCAAATCTAACTGAAGGACAAGGACAAGTTGAGTGGTTGATTGATTCTGGAGCATCAAAACACATGACCTGTGAAAAAGAAAATCTTCAAAACTACCAGCAGTTTTCAGAAACACAATCTGTAAAACTGGGTGATGGCAGGGTGGTGGAAGCTCAAGGTTTTGGCATTGTTAAATTGAACATGACCTTCAAAATAAGTGATGCTAAACCAGCCACAATGTATGATGTGTTATATGTTCCAAAATTGTCTGGAAATCTTTTTTCAGTGGGAGCTGCTACAAGAAAAGGAAATACAGTGCAGTTCAAAAAATCTCGGTGCTACATACGTGACAAGGATGGATCGCTTCGAGGAATGGGAACACAAAGATCTGATGGACTGTACCAGTTGGATGTTAAAGGATCTTCACCTGTCTGTCATAGTGCATCAAGTGCATCAGTAACAGCTAATTTATGGCATCAGCGTTTGGGTCACACCACCAAACTAAAGGAACTAGAAGATCTGGTGAATGGAGTGAAATTCTCTGCAGACAAAGAACTTCCTTTCTGTGAAGCCTGTGTGGAAGGCAAGCTCACAAGACAGCCATGTAAAGCAGTGGGAAAAATCCGTTCCAAACGTAAGCTGCAACTGATCCATAGTGATGTCTGTGGACCCATGCAGACTGAATCCATAGGTGGGTCAAAATACTTTGTAACCTTTATTGATGACTTTTCTCGCTGTTGTAAGGTTTACTTCATGAAACAAAAAAGTGAAGTCTTAAGCAAATTCAAGGATTTTGAGAGAACATTCTCAAATGAGTGTGGACACAGAGTTGCAAGACTAAGATCAGATAATGGTGGGGAGTACATTTCAAATGAGTTTGAAGAATATTTGAAGGCTCAAGGTATCCACCATGAGAAGTCTGTACCTCATACACCTCAGCAAAATGGAGTTGCAGAAAGAAAAAACAGGACATTGGTTGAAGCAGCTAGAAGTATGTTGTCGCATGCTAAGTTACCAAACATGTACTGGGCTGAAGCAGTAGCAACAGCAGCCTACATACAAAACAGATTGCCAACATCTGTTCTGAAGCGAGAGACACCCTACCAAAGATGGTCTGGTAAAAAACCTGACATGAGCCATGTGAGAGTGTTTGGTTGTGTTGCTTATGCACATGTTCCAGATGCAGAAAGACTAAAACAGTCTCCTCGTTGTTGGAACAAAGAGTTCACAAAATTCATGATGGATCTTGGATTTAAGCAGAGCGCCTCGGATCCCTGTGTGTTTGTGAGGTAATCACAGGAGCTGGAGATAATTGCAGTTTATGTAGATGATCTGATGCTGATTACAGAGTCAACTGAAAGAATGGATGAGTTAAAACTGGCTCTCCAAGAACGCTACAAAATGAAGGACTTGGGTGAACTGTCCTACATCCTCGGCGTCTCAGTTATTCAAGACAAAACAAACAACTGCATCTTTCTTCATCAGAAACAGTACATTGAAACGATTCTTCATAAATATGGGATGGACAAAGCAAATCCTGTTGCAACCCCTGCTGACATCAGTGTAAAGCTGAAAAAGGATGATGGTGTCAGTAATCCTGTCAATCCAAGCACATATCAGTCCATGGTTGGAAGTCTACTGTATGCTGCGATGACAACAAGACCAGACATAGCACAAGCAGTGAGTGCAGTGTCAAAGTTCAATGCAAATCCAAATACTGCACATCTGACTGCTGTGAAGAGGATTCTTCGCTACTTAAAGGGCACTGCTAATCTTGCTCTAAAGTATGACTGTTCAGGGGACAAATATTTGACTGGTTTCTCTGATGCTGACTGGGCTGGAGACCAGGACGACCGCCGTTCAACAACAGGCAACATATTTCTACTCAGTGGAGGAGCAGTGAGCTGGCTGAGCAAAAAACAAGCAACGGTTGCACTTTCAACAGCAGAAGCTGAGTATGTTGCTCTCAGTCAAGCAGCTCAAGAAGGTACCTGGCTGAGAAGATTACTGAATGATCTTGGTATGGTCACAAAGCCTACAGTGATTCTGGAGGACAACCAAGGAGCCATTGCAATTGCAAAGAATCCAGTGGACCATTCAAGAACCAAGCACATAGACATTCGCTACCATTACATTCGTGAGTGTGTACAGAATGGTGAAGTCAAGTTAGAGTATTGTCCAACCGATGACATGAAGGCAGATATCTTGACAAAGCCTCTTGCAAGACAGAAGTTTGAGTATTTTAGAAGAAAAATTGGACTTTTTCCAATTTAAATCTGTGATAGAATGTCTTGCTTTGTAGTTTGTTTGTTTTTTTGGAAAGTTAACAAGTGCAAGTTGAGTTAAAATTTATTTCAGCACTATCTTGTGTTTTAATACCATTGTAAAAATTAAGTGGGAGTGTTGAAATATGAAGCAGTAATTTGTTCAATGGTTGTTAATGGGAGAGCTTTGTTATGCTGCCATCTATTGTATCTTTGGTGTATTGCAGCTGTTATTGTGCCGTTAAATAATTAATAAATGAACGCACGTTGAAACACCTGTTCTCTTCAAAAACATGATCAAGCGTCTTACCCACATTACCCACTGTTCACATTCCTGCAGACTGGAGGATGTTGCAGGAGTGTGAAAGCAAGAACTACCAGACTGAAGAACTGCTTTTACACACAGGCCATTAGGCTGCTGAATCAGCACTGACTGAACATCCTCACTGAGTACTTGCACATATTTACTGAGCATTTGCACATTTCCTTTGCACATGTCCCTACCTTTTTATTTATGTTGGCTTATTTTTCAGTTGTGTGAAGTGACCTTGCAAAGTATTTTCATTGACAATTGAAACTACTGTGTTTTTATGGTGCATGTTATAAACGTCTTGAATCTTGAACTGAACTTTGAAATATTTTTATGGAGAAAAAAAAGAAAATTGCACAATAATGCCTAGAGATTTGTGTGAGGGGAAAGGTGGGTATATTGATGCAAAAAAATAGGAGTAAAAGGTTTTAACCAGTACTAAGAGCATAATTGTGCTATGAACATATGTATAATTCTGAAGGTTTTCCAAATTTCTTGCAGTACAGCCACATTTTAATAAGCTGTAGAAAGCATAACAAGGCTGCAATCCAGTGACAGAGAATTTATCAACAGGTAAGGATATTGAATAAAACTGATATAGAAAATAAATCACACATTTACTTATGTGATGGCCAAACACATGGCCAGATGGCGCTGTGAATTTTTTTACCTTCACTAATGCGCATGCGTGCTGCCTCGTCTGTTTTCCTCTCTGGCTAAAAGTTCAGCTAACTACAAGTTGTTGTCAACAACAACAAGTTAAAGCTGGAATTTGGATAAGAGTTGACAGATTTGACACCAAGTGGGACCGCTTCATCTAACAAGCTGCACACCAGTTGCTGAGCGGACCTGAACCGAGTGACGATGTTGGACTTTAGTCCGTATAAATCAGCTGATTTACAGCAGTGTTACAAGGTAAACAATGTTCTTAATAATGTTTCCTTGTGTTTACTTCGATCACAGAACAACCAACTGAGGTTTTATTTTTATTTTTTCCTGCGAGGTCCAAGCTCTCGTTCCACGAAGCGGACCGGTTCGGATGTGGGTCCAGTGTCCACCAGGATGAAAACAGAGCAGAGTCCAGTTCACAACAGTTCGGTTAACGTGTTTTTAAAAGTGTTCAGTTTAATTCTCAGTGTTGGCGATATACAGTTTGTGGTGTTGAATAAATAAATAAATTAAAAATCAACCTGGTGTCTTCATTTTCACAGCACGTTAGGCATTGTTTAAATAACGTAACAAGTCCAGATAGATAGCTCAGATAACTTTATATATCTCCCACGCTCACATAAATACTGTTATTATTGTTAAACTGTAATAATTTAGCACATATTGTGCAACGTGACACGTGAAATGTCTGCCTGCCCTGACTGTCCGCGCGTGCGTGCTGCGAGCATGTGTTCAAACAAAAGCTCAGCGGGAGATGTTTACATTATCAATGGGGGGTCAGCAAAAAACCTCCACATTAGCCGTGTTTCCATCAAGGTTTCTAGATGCGCATTTTGAAGCATCGCATCAGAAAAGCTGAATGGAAATGGCAAAATTTGAGTTAACTTCCTCTAATTCGCTCAAAAGTTGATACGCTCGCTTGAGGTGGTTTTTGGGGGTTTCGAAAGAGAGCTGATGCGCAAAACGACAGATGGAAACAGATTTGCCGACTCATTTCTGCCGTAGCGAACATTCACGTCATGTGACTGATCAGCTGTTTCCGCTCCGGACAACATGTAACATCGCTAAAACTAGTTGGCATGACAGAATAAATACAACTTGCCCGATAGCAACACATACCTGAAATATTCTCTCCATTTTGACGAGATGTGTGGTCGGGTCCTGTTTTCAACCGCTACTTCCTGTTTACTGTAGACACGCGTAACGCTGACGTCTGACGTAATGACGCTGACGTCTGACGTAATGCCGCTTTGCGTGGCCTGGTAGATGCGCTTCAAGCCAGTTGATGGAAACACTTCTGCTTCGCATTAATTTTTATTTACATATTTGCGAATTTTTGAAAATTCACTCAAAATTCGTATTGAAAATAGATGGAAACACGGTTTGTGAGAGCTGGGTCCAGAAACCATCGGATTCAAAGAGGGGGGCCAGTGGTGTCGTGTCAACGATAAGCACATCCGCAGAGATAAAGGAGCGGTTTCACTCAAAATATGCGCCGTGTAAACGGACCCCTAGTCACGTGGTTCTACACTTAATGCTCTTCAACTTTCCACCTGAGGGGACCGGGGCAAAGCTTGTGTGTGCTGGGTGAGTGGGGTCTTTCGTGATGTAGGTGGCCTTCTTCCTGCTTATGGAGGTGTAGATGTCTGTGATGGTGGGGAGGCTGCCTCCAACAGACTTCTGTGCAGCCTTCATCACTCTGCAATGCTTTTCTGTGCTGTTTGTTGTAGTTTGTGATTGGATTCTGTTTAGTTATCCCTATTGTGTTTTAATGGTCTGATCAGCCAGTATATCTACCCCTGTGTGTCATTTTCTGGGGAGGTCAGTTATGTTTGTTTGCGCAGTTTGTTCACATTTTTGCCCAAGTTTAGTTTTGCTCCTTTGACTTCTTTTATGAGCTCAGCATTAATTTTTGTAAAACAGTCCTTTGGAGGCAGCACAGTGGCGCAACTGGTAGAGCTGCTGCCTCTCAGCGAGAAGGTTGCCGGTTCAAAGCCCGGTCCGGGTGCTTTTCTGGGTGTAGGTTGCATGTCCGTGCATGCGTGTGTTTTCTCCAGGTACTCCGGTTTCCTTCCACAGACCAAAAACATGCATGTTAGGCTGACTGGTAACTCTAAATTGTCCCTAGGTGAGAGACAGAGAGTGAATGGTTGTTTGTCTCTATGTGTCCCTGTGATGGACTGGAGACCTGTCCAGGGTGGACCCTGCCCCTCACACAATTTTTGCTGGACATGGGCACTGACGACCCCCGTGACCCAAAATGGAAGAAGCAGGTAAAAGGTCATGGATAGATGGATAAACTTTTGGAGTTAAAACAAAAACCCTATTTTTCTAATACTTCCTGTGACTCCTCTTGCTTTTCAACTCCGTCCATCACACCTTATATGCCTGCCCTCTTTTTGTGAAGGCAGCACAGCCGCAGATTGCTCCTCTCCTCCGTTTCTTCTCATAGGAATCAAATATGATTTCCTTTTTGTGAAAAACAACATTTTAATGCTACTTTTGTTTTGCAAACAGCACTGTTTCTTGAGGAATCAGGTGTGTCTTTTTGCTCAGGTAGTAATTTACAGAAAGGTAAAGGGATTTCCTCAAAATACTGTAAAACACCTTATTTAAAGACCGTGTAAAGTGAATTTCAATATTTTCTTAAATAAACATTATAAATGTGATAATTGTAATCTTGTAAATGAGTAAAAAGTCTCAAAATTGTAGCTCAATTAATTTTGGAGTTATAGAGCAAACTGTGTATAAACATATTTCTATTTCAGGATTTTTTAGGCGTGTTTTAAACGGGACCGCGTTTCGTCACGCGGTCCTCATTAGTATAGCCCCACCCCCTGCTGCTCCAGTCATATAAATTGTTCTTCGCATGGGTGGAGCCGTTCACTCGCGAATCGCAGATAGCATCAGATAGCAATAGCATAGATATTTTTGTTCATTGTTAGCTAGCTAATCAATTATGCCTCGTTCCTGCATCTTCCCTGGATGTTTTAATGGTCAGGGCACCTGCTACTGACCGTCTCCCTCCTCAGCCTCCGGACACCGCCGCCGCCTTTCCTGTTTCTTTTCTTTCTTTTTTTTATTGCTAAGCCTGTGCCCTACAAGTTCACAAGCTCCTTTTTTGCTAAGAAAATGCGACAGGTCCATTGCATACTTAGTTATCAACGTGATTACTCTTTATTTTAATCACCAACACAGCCCCCGCATGCGATGTGTCGGGTCGGACCGGGTGCAGCCGCGCGAGTCCGCTCATCTTCTAAACACAGAACAGCGGAGTTATGAATTATAGTTGTGTCCTCAACTTTTAAAATAAAACCAGAGTTGTTTGTGCACTAAAAACAGCGTAACTCTTGGAAAAAGGAGCAAACAGAGCAGGTTTACTGATGAACCTGTCTTCCTCCTCCACACACAGTTCAGCTCTGAGCGAGAGGGTCCTCCTACTTGCTCTGAGCTGCAGAACTGCGCTGAAACCACGCCCACGCGCTGACACGCCCCCACCGTTCCAGACCCTGGGAAAATCATGTTTTTTCCTTATATTTGAGACTTAATTTTATAAGGTAAACAATGTTTTTAATCAGTCAGATTTATATGGGTGATTAATAACACATATTTATGCCGTGTGACAAACTCAAAACACAAATTTAATTTTACTTTACACGGTCTTTAAATGGTCATCCACTGCAGCAGCAGCAGCTGTTTGACTGCCAGAGAGGTTTGAGGTGTGTGACTGTCAGGATTCCTATTTTTGGGCTGTGTTTCATCTGTGTTTGTAATCACCTCTTTGCAGAGGGAAGGCAGTATGGTCAAACGCAGGACAGTGCCACAAGCTGTCAGCAAATATGTTGAGTACCTCTCATCATGCTGAGCTGTACCATTACTTTTTTTGGCCTGATAAAGTCACATGGTGATATGTTCATGCAACCACCACATTGTAATTGAGTAAATGAGTTTCACTTACCTGTGTTTTTGCAGGCTCCTCCTTTGAGTTACGTGGTTTCTTTAATCTCTGAACCTTGGTCAATACACCATCATCAATTTTCTCAGTAGTCCTCCTACCAACATGTTAAGCTCAATCTGCACATACATGGCATGCCTGCTGTCATCACCTGCTCAATCAGAGAAACACTTACCTGCACCCTATACATCTTCCTCTGGGCCCAACACTGAAAGTTGCAGTTCCTCCTCTGGACCTACAAAGAATAGTGAGAAAATAAACCCATCATCAAACCATCATACTGTATGTACTTTACATCACCATCTCTTATGTATTAGGCTTCTCCTCATTATGGTCCATCCACTTTTCGCCCAACATCCCCTCTCCTCCACAACAAAACATTTTAGTATATAATCTCCTGTAAATCTGTTCAGTCTTACTTAACAAAACCTTGTCAGAAACCACTAATTTACTATGACAATATCTTTTTCATGAGGGCTTTATAAATAAGACAGATGCGCAAAAGATGCTCACTCTTTTGAATTTGGGCCTCGGTGTGCATAATACATATAGACCGATAACTTTCAGCAGAACCTTTCCCATTAATCCACAGTAATTTTGTTCTGTAGGACAAGAATTAAGAAGCAAAATGTGTGTATCGATAGCTTTACTGAAATGTGAAAAGAAGCCACTTAAGAAAAAAATAGTCATTCTTATACACTTAAATAATAATTTTTTGAACTTTTAAAACATTAAACATTTTTGTCTTTTGTGCGTTTTTTAAATGTTTTTTTTTTGTCTTATAAAACAATACTATAATTCATTTTCTTATTTCAAGGGTTCTTTGTTTTTGTGCATTTTTTTTTCTTGTACTTCCTATGTAAAATATCAGTGTAATATTCTTTATTAAGGGGGGGTTGTACTTATCTAGCGTTGGAGCTTTATGCCTTTAGTATTCTGCTGCAGAGCATTTGTACCACTAGCTCCTTTCCCTTTTACACATTCATCAGCATCAAGGATTCCTTTGTGCAAAATGAAATTGATATACTGTAGAAAAAAAAAGAAAAACGCAAAAAGTAATCAAGCCTTCTTTCAAATGCTAATTTTCTCCTACTTTATGCTTTCATTCAGCCAGATGAAGATCTTATAGATGCTAATAAAACACCTGAGATCTGCCAAGATTCAGCATTGCTCTGAGCTAAAAATCATTCACTTTATTGCGTGCCATCAGATGGTGTTGACTTTAATGTTTGTTATTCAAGAATTTCTTCATTTTTTCCTTTGCATAATGCAATAGCTGTGTATGTGTTTGGAGTCCATTGTTTATTTTATGTTTATCATGTGGTTCATAATAAACCACATGATATTCTGTGCCACCACTCATACCAAGGGAGACTGGTGGGAATGGAGGCTGATTTAAATACACTGACTGTTATATCACATCTACCTCCACCCTCTAACCCTCATTTGCTCCACTCTGGGTCCTTGTGCAAAGCTCCATCTGATCCTACAGGCACCTTGGATGGCAGCTCTCTGCTCCACACATGTGTCAGGAAAGGCATCCAGAGTAAAAACATTTGCAAAATCCATGCAAGTTCACATGCTGTAGTGACCCCTGAAAAAAGAAGCCGCCAAAACAAGAAAAACAAAACAAAACTGTGGTTTATAACATCAGCTTTATATGTTTTGTTTTGTTTTATTCGTTTATTCATTTTATAATATGAAATACAACAATTAACATAATGTATAATAGAAACAATATGAAAAAAATAAAAAATAAAATGAAAGGTAGCAGATGAAGAATATATCTTATTAAATCTGCTCCTTATTCATCTAATAACAGTTCAAACAATATTTTCTATAATAACAAAATAAGTAAATACAGTCAATTTTCAATTCGCATATATCACTCATTAAAATAGATTCATTTTTTTTTTAGCAATTCATTTATTTACCAGTTTTTTAAATACACGGATTGATTTGGCTTCCTTAACATTTGTCATTAAGTCATTCCATAATCGTACTCCTTGAATTAAGGTAGATCTTCCCTTCAAACTAGTTCTAAACTGTGGTTGTACAAATACATCTTTCCCCTTGAGATTATAACAACTTGATATTTTCACAAAATGCATTTGGATATTTGATGGTAGTGTATTTTTATGAGTTGTTCTTTCCTAATCTGTCCCTCTCAATCACCTGAACTGATTTTCACATGTAAACAGAGATCAAGGTAAAGTAGCTCTTTGTGTTTTCTGACAAAAGACCGAGCTTTGGGAAAAACAAACAAAATAATTGTAAGGCAACAAGAAAAAGGCCTGAGATAAGAATTAAAGTTCAACATTGTTTAGGGTTTGTTAATTTACACTTTAAACTGACAAATACAACAGCCTGCATGTCAGATGTGCAATGAAGCAAATTATATTCAAATTTACAGTATCAGTGGATATGATCAGAGTGACTAGCTGGAGCCCTTTATAAGAGCTAGGCTTTGAATGTGTTTAAAAGGGTTTGTTTAAAGAAAATGTACCTCATACTGTAATAGTAACTGAAGCAATGATTGTGACATTTAAAGAAATTATAATTTTCTTTACTTGCTTTCTCATTTCTTGGTCTCAAGGGAGCAGGTGTCTGTCTCCAGAAGTCACTGTGTGAGAGGCAGGGGACATCTCGGACAGGTCTTGAGTCCGTTACAGAACCACATACAAACAGTCATTTACACTCTCACTTGAACCCAGGGGCAATTTAGATTTACCAATGAACCTACATATTAGGCATGGTTTTAGTTTGTGTGAGGAAACTGGAAAACCTGGAGAAAACCCATAGGTGCACAGGGAGAACATGCAGATTTCTCACAAAAAGGCCTCAGGTGGGATGTGAAACTACAATACTACTGCTGTGAGGTGACAGTTTTATCCACCACTCCACTGTGCAGCCCTGATGAGATCCTAAAAGGGGCAAGCAGTTTTCTGATTTTTCTTCTTCCCTTACTGGTGTTGATTATGTACACTGATAAAAATAAATGTCTATGTGGATAGATGTTCATGCTCAACACAAGGATTTATAAACTGAACACAAATAACATAATTTCAGATTATTAGTCATGATATAAACTAATTCTACAGGCAGCATAAATAATAGAAGCATTTCAATGCAGCCACTGTCTTCTTGACTTTAATGTGTTGTCTTTGTGTGGGAGACCTGATAACACCAGCAA
Source organism: Garcialebias charrua (assembly GCA_038048925.1). Taxonomy (NCBI): domain Eukaryota; kingdom Metazoa; phylum Chordata; class Actinopteri; order Cyprinodontiformes; family Rivulidae; genus Garcialebias; species Garcialebias charrua. The sequence continues at coordinate 44,665 of JBBPBX010000339.1, forward strand.
CAAGGATGGTGAGGCAATCACACTGTCACAAATAATGCGGTAAATTATGTCTCAGCTAAAACCATCAAGTGCCAACAAGTGGGATTTGCAAAGAATGCAAAGCACAGGGGATTGAAAGGAAAAAAAGAGCATTTGAAGTTATTGCAGAATGTATGCTTTAAACCACTTTTATAAAGTAATTACATTCAGCCTGAGGTGACTGCAATTACACAGGTAAGCAGACAATATTCAAATGAAGCAGTTTGGATAAACGGTTTTGTTTGTGAGGTTTTGTGTTTGTATGTGTTTGTCTGGTTCATTTTAGCAAGGGAGTGAAACTAACAAAAAAAAAGTTCAGTAATTGCTCTTGAGAATACAGTGCGAGTTTCAGGGAAATTTTTTCGTGATAAAGTGAAAACAAACTATGATAACCTAGTCTAAAAAAGCTAAGTCTGGTCCTCTGGACATAAAAAAAAAATGTAGAAATGTTTCGTCTTTCGTCCGAAAGACTACCTCAGTCTGAGAAGCTGTATTCAGCTCAGTCTTATCCACCTTATTCTTGGGGGTGTCACTGTAGAAACGAATGTGCATTGTACTTCCTGTCCGACACCGGAAGTGCCTGTATTCCATAGGCGGAGTATGGATCGCGGGTGTTTTTGAAAGTTATTTTCATTCATTTTATCGGAGCAAACACAGCTTTTGTTTAAACGGAACGTTTACTGAAATGTCCTACCGGGGTTCAGGTACCTGCTGTGCTGTTCGCGGCTGCACCAACAACCGGACCAAGCTAAATCTTTGGCTAAAACAACAGTGTTTTCAACACGGACCCAAAACAAAGAAAGAGTGTTCCTGCATCCTTCTCTATGGCTGTGTCTGCGCGATCAGGTAACATCTGTAATTTCTTTTTATTCAGGGAGGGTTTATTAATGAGAGTTTTGGATGATTTACTGTCTTAAAATGATATATGTCAGGCGCGACCGGTGTTACAGAACACCGTGACTTTTAGCCGAGATAGCTGCTAACAAACGTTAGCCGAGAGACAGGAGCAAACGCGTTGCTATTTATGTATTTTTAAATTATGTCTGCGCGATCAGGTAACATCTTTTTATTCGGGGAGGGTTTATTAATGAGAGTTTTGGAAGATTTACTGTCTTAAAACGATAGATCTCAGACGCGACCGGTATTTTTAGCCGAGATAGCTGCTAACAAACCTTAGCCGAGAGGCCGGAGCAAACGCGTTCGCTATTTATGTATTTTTAAATTATGTCTGCGCGATCAGGTAACATCTTTTTATTCGGGGAGGGTTTATTAATGAGAGTTTTGGAAGATTTACTGTCTTAAAACGATAGATCTCAGACGCGACCGGTATTTTTAGCCGAGATAGCTGCTAACAAACCTTAGCCGAGAGGCCGGAGCAAACGCGTTCGCTATTTATGTATTTTTAAATTATGTCTGCGCGATCAGGTAACATCTTTTTATTCGGGGAGGGTTTATTAATGAGAGTTTTGGAAGATTTACTGTCTTAAAACGATAGATCTCAGACGCGACCGGTATTTTTAGCCGAGATAGCTGCTAACAAACCTTAGCCGAGAGGCCGGAGCAAACGCGTTCGCTATTTATGTATTTTTAAATTATGTCTGCGCGATCAGGTAACATCTGTAATTTCTTTTTATTTGTCCCTCCTCTTTTAACAAAACGAGTGGTGTTCCCACATTTTTAATGAACTAAAACAACAAAGTTTGGACTGTCTTCAACTGTATTACTCGCATGTAAACAAACGGTGTTTCCGGTCAACCGGAAGTCGTGTGCACATTTCGCGCAAAGCGTCATGGGGCGTAGGAATACTGTGGATAAATAGCACCCTCTCACAGTGTTACACAACCAGTTGGCTGATGACAGCCGAAACCAGCTGCTCACATGATCAAGGAGGACCATCAGCCTAACAATGGATCGTTAGCACCCTGATGGTTGTTTGCTATTCACAGAGGGCTGAGTGATACTAGCAATAACAGCATTGTAAGAGGGGGACAGTTGAACCCGGAGGCCTCCACCTCTGTTTAATGATGGACGGTTTCTTTTCACAAAGATGGCCTCCTTTACTCCTCTCTCAAACCATCGTTCCTCTCTATCAAGGATGTGAACATCTTCATCCCTGAAAGAGTGACCGCTGGCCTGGAGATGAGTGTAGACCACAGAGTCCTGACCTGATGATGTTGATCTTCTGTGCTGGGCCATCCTTTTGGCCAGTGGCTGTTTAGTTTCCCCGATATAAGACTGATCACAGCCCTCCTGACACTGAACAGCATACACAATATTACTCTGTTTGTGCCGGGGGACTGGATCTTTGGGATGAACCAGTCTTTGCCGTAATGTATTTTGGGGTTTAAAAGCCACTGGGACGTTGTGCAACATATGGAATGGCCACTGGTCTGGGGCTGGGTTCCTTCTTTTCACCTGATGGCTGACTGGAGTCCTGTTTGACTGCGAAACTAATTGCCCCTCGGGGATAATAAAGGAACTTGAACTTGAACTTTTTTGGGTTTCTTCTCTGCTTTCAGGAAGGCCCAGTTAGGATATCCACATTTCTCTAGAACCTGTTTTGTGTGTGATTTCTCCTTCTGTCTGGCTGCTGAGTTAGTGGGGATGCTGTCTGCTCTGTGATACAGAGTCCTGATGACTCCTAACTTGTGCTCCAGAGGGTGATGGGAGTCAAACTGTAAATACTGGTCTGTGTGGGTGGGTTTGCGGTACACCTCCGTTTGCAAATTTCCTCTATCAGAAACTGAGACCTCACAGTCCAAGTGTCGTCAACATACCTGAACCAATGTTGGTCTCCCTGAAAAGGACGTCAAAGCTCTCTTTTCCACCTCCTCCATGGTTGGCAACAATAGGAGAAACTGGAGACCCCATAGCACATCCATGTTTCTGCCTATAATATTGCTCCCCATATGTGAAGTAGGTTGACTGCAGGCATAGTTTCAAGCGTTGACACAGTTGCTCAGTGGAAAGCATGGTCCTGCTGTCCTGCTGTTCAGTGTGGTGTCTGATTTTAACCTTAAACAGACCACCTCTACTGCCTCTTCAACAGGAATGCACGTAAAGAGTGATGTAACATCAAAATATACCATGTATATATATATATATATTTTTTTTTTTACGAGATACGTTCGTAAGTCTGAAACGTCATAAGTCGGGGGCGTCGTAAGTCGAGAACTACCTGTATATACATAAACAGGTAGTATAAAGGGAGACAATTCAACTCAGTCCTTCATCTTTAAAAACTGTGTTATGATAGGCTAAGTGCTTGGTAACTGTACGGTACTGTACATCTATTTATTTATAAATATATATATATATATATTTTTTGTATGTGATCCTACTTAC
>JBBPBX010000339.1:63154-81303 GCA_038048925.1 Garcialebias charrua
AACCGAGCGGCTGACCGGCAGTACGGCATCAGCGAGAAGGTGATCCGGGGCTGGAGGAAGTCTGAGGGGGTCATCCAGGCCATGAAGCGGTCCAAGCGGGCTAACAGGGGCAAGCGAGCCAGGTGGCCAGAGCTGGAGGACACGGTCAAGTCCTGGGTCCTCTCGGAACGTGCGTGTGGGAGAGGGGTCTCCACGGTCCAGCTGCGCCTCCATGCCATGTCTGTGGCAAAGGACATGGGTGTGACGGAGTTCCAAGGTGGTCCGAGCTGGTGTTTCCGTTTTATGAAACGCCAGGACCTCTCCATCAGAACTCGGACCACCATGTCGCAGAAGCTCCCCGCGGACTACCAGGAGAAGCTGGACACCTTCCGTGCCTTCGTGAGTCGGCAGGTAAGCTAAGTTTTTTATTTTGTGTGTGTTAAACCTGTATGTTGGTAAATTTTAATAGATTAATTTATCGGTAATATAAAATCGCGCGATCACAGCAACTTTGTTGTCAGTGCGCGCGCGTTTCTTTGTTTAAGCTGTCTGCCTTCGTGTGTCGCCTGGTACTAAGCTAAGCTAACATGTTTTTGTGTGTGTGTGTGTTAAACGGACCTGTATCCTCATAAATTTTAATAGATTACCGGTAATTTAATATAAAATCACGCGCTCACAGCGAGTTTTGTGGTGAGTGGGTGCGCGCTCGATTCTTTGTTTCCCGTGCTTTTTTTTGTGTGTGTTTAACGCACTTGCTAAATTGCTAGCTTGCTCAATTTTGCTTGCTAAATTTTAATATATTAATTTTATAATTAAAATATAAAATATTGTGGAGGCTTAAAAATAAAGGTCTTCAAGCCTTGTTTAAAGTCAACCAGTGACTGTGGAGCACTGGTTGAATATACGGTAAATGTGGACATGTGATGTGGACATGTGATGTGGACATGTGATGTGGACATGGGATGTGGACATGGGATGTGGACATGTGATGTGATGTTGACAAAAAATGAAACATTTTTCTGTTGCAGGTCAGTTGGTGCGCTACGCTCATAGCAGGTCTGTGAGTGCGCGCTCGTTTCTTTTGTTTACTGACGCTAATGTCTGCCTTTTGTCTTTCTCACGCCAGGTCGAGACGCATGGGATCACTGGCGGCCATATTATTAATATGGATGAAGTTCCACTAACTTTTGACATCCCGATGGGCCGCAGTGTCTCCCAGAAGGGTGAAAAGACAGTGAACATCCTCACCACAGGCCATGAGAAGACCCACTTCACTGTGGTTCTGGCCTGTGGTGCTGATGGATGCAAACTCCCCCCCATGGTCATCTTCAAGAGGAAGACCATACCAAAGGAGGACTTCTGCTCCAGGGTGGTGGTGGCCGTGAACCCGAAGGGATGGATGGACGAAGCCATGATGCTCCACTGGCTGACCAAGTGCTTCGTCCATCGTCCCGACGGGTTCTTCAGGACCAAGAAGGCGCTGTTGGTGATGGACAGCATGCGGGCCCACATCACAGAGGCCATGAAGGCCAAGGTGAAGAGCCTGAACAGTGTGCCCACTATCATCCCAGGGGGGCTGACGAAACTCCTGCAACCACTCGACATCTCGGTGAACAGGAGTTTCAAGGCCTCCCTGAGGAAGTTGTGGGAGGAGTGGATGGTGAGTGGAGAGCACTCGTTTACAGCGACGGGGAGGATGCGGCACGCCACCTTCGCCCAGGCGGTGGAGTGGGTGGACAAGGCCTGGGCTTCTGTGACCACCCGCACCATCAAGTCTGGGTTCAGAAAGGCAGGGATCCGGCCTGCTGGTGCTGGTGCTGGTGCAGAGGCAGAGGACAGCAGTGAGGAGGATGAGGAGGAGGAGGAGGAGGACGAGGGAGCTGGACCTCTCAGCAGTGGCAGCCTGCCTCAAACACTGGCTGAACTCTTTGAGAGTGACACGGAGGACGAGGAGTTTCTGGGGTTTGAATGAGTCTACCGTATTTGTAAATATTGTAAATAAAAACCACAGTACCGGTAAAATATCTGTTTCAGTCATCATTACCATTTGCGGGTGTACAGGTACCGTAGTACGGTAATTTCAAAGCTGCTTTATTTACAGATTTATTTGGGTGTAGCGGTAACTGTCAAAGTGCATTTCAATCAGCTGCACCTCCAGATGTTGCATCTTTCAGCTCACAGTCAGCTGCACCTCCAGATGTTGCATCTTTCAGCTCACAGTCAGCTGCACCTCCAGATGTTGCATCTTTCAGCTCACAGTCAGCTGCACCTCCAGATGTTGCATCTTTCAGCTCACAGTCAGCTGCACCTCCAGATGTTGCATCTTTCAGCTCACAGTCAGCTGCACCTCCAGATGTTGCATCTTTCAGCTCACAGTCAGCTGCACCTCCAGATGTTGCATCTTTCAGCTCACAGTCAGCTGCACCTCCAGATGTTGCATCTTTCAGCTCACAGTCAGCTGCACCTCCAGATGTTGCATATTTCAGCTCACAGTCAGCTGCACCTCCAGATGTTGCATCTTTCAGCTCACAGTCAGCTGCACCTCCAGATGTTGCATCTTTCAGCTCACAGTCAGCTGCACCTCCAGATGTTGCATATTTCAGCTCACAGTCAGCTGCACCTCCAGATGTTGCATATTTCAGCTCACAGTCAGCTGCACCTCCAGATGTTGCATCTTTCAGCTCACAGTCAGCTGCACCTCCAGATGTTGCATCTTTCAGCTCACAGTCAGCTGCACCTCCAGATGTTGCATCTTTCAGCTCACAGTCAGCTGCACCTCCAGATGTTGCATCTTTCAGCTCACAGTCAGCTGCACCTCCAGATGTTGCATCTTTCAGCTCACAGTCAGCTGCACCTCCAGATGTTGCATCTTTCAGCTCACAGTCAGCTGCACCTCCAGATGTTGCATCTTTCAGCTCACAGTCAGCTGCACCTCCAGATGTTGCATATTTCAGCTCACAGTCAGCTGCACCTCCAGATGTTGCATCTTTCAGCTCACAGTCAGCTGCACCTCCAGATGTTGCATATTTCAGCTCACAGTCAGCTGCACCTCCAGATGTTGCATCTTTCAGCTCACAGTCAGCTGCACCTCCAGATGTTGCATCTTTCAGCTCACAGTCAGCTGCACCTCCAGATGTTGCATCTTTCAGCTCACAGTCAGCTGCACCTCCAGATGTTGCATCTTTCAGCTCACAGTCAGCTGCACCTCCAGATGTTGCATCTTTCAGCTCACAGTCAGCTGCACCTCCAGATGTTGCATCTTTCAGCTCACAGTCAGCTGCACCTCCAGATGTTGCATCTTTCAGCTCACAGTCAGCTGCACCTCCAGATGTTGCATCTTTCAGCTCACAGTCAGCTGCACCTCCAGATGTTGCATCTTTCAGCTCACAGTCAGCTGCACCTCCAGATGTTGCATATTTCAGCTCACAGTCAGCTGCACCTCCAGATGTTGCATATTTCAGCTCACAGTCAGCTGCACCTCCAGATGTTGCATCTTTCAGCTCACAGTCAGCTGCACCTCCAGATGTTGCATCTTTCAGCTCACAGTCAGCTGCACCTCCAGATGTTGCATCTTTCAGCTCACAGTCAGCTGCACCTCCAGATGTTGCATCTTTCAGCTCACAGTCAGCTGCACCTCCAGATGTTGCATCTTTCAGCTCACAGTCAGCTGCACCTCCAGATGTTGCATCTTTCAGCTCACAGTCAGCTGCACCTCCAGATGTTGCATCTTTCAGCTCACAGTCAGCTGCACCTCCAGATGTTGCATCTTTCAGCTCACAGTCAGCTGCACCTCCAGATGTTGCATCTTTCAGCTCACAGTCAGCTGCACCTCCAGATGTTGCATCTTTCAGCTCACAGTCAGCTGCACCTCCAGATGTTGCATCTTTCAGCTCACAGTCAGCTGCACCTCCAGATGTTGCATCTTTCAGCTCACAGTCAGCTGCACCTCCAGATGTTGCATCTTTCAGCTCACAGTCAGCTGCACCTCCAGATGTTGCATCTTTCAGCTCACAGTCAGCTGCACCTCCAGATGTTGCATCTTTCAGCTCACAGTCAGCTGCACCTCCAGATGTTGCATCTTTCAGCTCACAGTCAGCTGCACCTCCAGATGTTGCATCTTTCAGCTCACAGTCAGCTGCACCTCCAGATGTTGCATCTTTCAGCTCACAGTCAGCTGCACCTCCAGATGTTGCATCTTTCAGCTCACAGTCAGCTGCACCTCCAGATGTTGCATCTTTCAGCTCACAGTCAGCTGCACCTCCAGATGTTGCATCTTTCAGCTCACAGTCAGCTGCACCTCCAGATGTTGCATCTTTCAGCTCACAGTCAGCTGCACCTCCAGATGTTGCATATTTCAGCTCACAGTCAGCTGCACCTCCAGATGTTGCATCTTTCAGCTCACAGTCAGCTGCACCTCCAGATGTTGCATATTTCAGCTCACAGTCAGCTGCACCTCCAGATGTTGCATATTTCAGCTCACAGTCAGCTGCACCTCCAGATGTTGCATCTTTCAGCTCACAGTCAGCTGCACCTCCAGATGTTGCATCTTTCAGCTCACAGTCAGCTGCACCTCCAGATGTTGCATCTTTCAGCTCACAGTCAGCTGCACCTCCAGATGTTGCATCTTTCAGCTCACAGTCAGCTGCACCTCCAGATGTTGCATCTTTCAGCTCACAGTCAGCTGCACCTCCAGATGTTGCATCTTTCAGCTCACAGTCAGCTGCACCTCCAGATGTTGCATCTTTCAGCTCACAGTCAGCTGCACCTCCAGATGTTGCATCTTTCAGCTCACAGTCAGCTGCACCTCCAGATGTTGCATCTTTCAGCTCACAGTCAGCTGCACCTCCAGATGTTGCATCTTTCAGCTCACAGTCAGCTGCACCTCCAGATGTTGCATCTTTCAGCTCACAGTCAGCTGCACCTCCAGATGTTGCATCTTTCAGCTCACAGTCAGCTGCACCTCCAGATGTTGCATCTTTCAGCTCACAGTCAGCTGCACCTCCAGATGTTGCATCTTTCAGCTCACAGTCAGCTGCACCTCCAGATGTTGCATCTTTCAGCTCACAGTCAGCTGCACCTCCAGATGTTGCATCTTTCAGCTCACAGTCAGCTGCACCTCCAGATGTTGCATCTTTCAGCTCACAGTCAGCTGCACCTCCAGATGTTGCATCTTTCAGCTCACAGTCAGCTGCACCTCCAGATGTTGCATCTTTCAGCTCACAGTCAGCTGCACCTCCAGATGTTGCATCTTTCAGCTCACAGTCAGCTGCACCTCCAGATGTTGCATCTTTCAGCTCACAGTCAGCTGCACCTCCAGATGTTGCATCTTTCAGTGAGACACAGTCTTACAAAAAAGGCAGCCAACAAACATTTTTTTAGGAGTCTGTAGTTTAATTTTAATGGTGTTGTTGGTATTTACATTTTGAAATAAGCTGATTTGTAATAATTTATTGACAAAAATTAAAGTGAGACACAGTCTTACAAAAAAGTCAGCTAACAAATGTATTTTTGAGGTCTTTAGCCTGCTAAAATATAAACATTGTACCAATTCATGCGGGTCTGTTCGCCGCTGCATTTCCGGTGCTGCGCGTGCTCGTTTTGTTTTTATCAGACAGAACCCCGGTAGCTGGCGAAACAAATTTTTAAATCCAGCTCATTTCACAATTACGTTCATTTATTAAGGAAAAGTTCAGCTCAGACACATATTTGCAATAATTTTTATTGAACAAATACTTGTTTTAAAATGTTAATCTTAAAAGCCTTGCCGTGTGCTCCTTGCAGCAGAGGTAAACACTTCGTCCACATTTCCTGGTTGACTCAGCAGTGACGCGGCGCGACAGCGGTGACGTAGGTGCGACCTACACACCGGTGCGACTTATACACCGGTGCGACCTATTTATGGATTTTTCCAGTTTATTGATAAAAATTAGACACTGCGACCTATACACCGGTGCGACCTATACAATGGAAAATACGGTACATTTGATGAATCAAAACAATTGTTATTTATCTGCCACTTCCCATCAAACTGACATGAAAGCAGATATCTCACAACCAGTCATCATGTATGCTGGGCCTCTCACAGATCTCTGAATCACTTTGTGTTTGTGCATAGTATTGTGTATGTGATGACTTGAAGGAAAATTCTCAACATACTATAGAGCTAGCATGACATACGCTTCACATGTTGCTCCCAGTAGGACTGGCTGGCACCTTGCATGGCAGACTACCGCTACCGGTGTATGAATGTGTGTATGAATGGGTGGATGGCTGGTGCTGTAAAGTGCTTTGGGGCCCCTCATAGGGGGCTGGAAGGCGCCATATAAGTAAGCTCCATTTACCATTTACATGTGTTGCGTAAATGTTGTTCTTTTTGTAAAATTACTGTAGTGCAGGAGTGCCCAATACGTCGATCGCAATCTAGAATAGAATATAATAGAATAGAATAGAATATATCTTTATTGTCATATTTGCACCAAGGTACAAAGTTTTGCAATTGGCGCACGCACCATCAGAAGAGGGACGTGCACACGGAAGCCGCAGCAGTATAAAGTAAAGTAAGTAAAGTAAACTTTATTTATATAGCACCTTTCACAGACATTGACATCACAAAGTGCTTCACAAGCAAAAATAAAAAGAGAAAAAATACATAAAATTAATTAAAAGCCAGTCTGAATAAATACGTTTTAAGATCTTTTTTAAAAGAGTCGATAGAGTCTGAGCTGCGCAGTGACAGAGGGAGAGCGTTCCAAAGCCTCGGGGCCATCACTTGGAATGCTCTGTCTCCACGTGTTTTAAAATACGTTCTTGGTACCATCAGTAGCATTTGATTTGAAGATCTCAAAGTCCTGGTGGGACGGAGAGGCTTCAAAAGGTCCGATAAATATTTGGGAGCCTGACCATGCAATGCCCTGAAAGTTAAAACCAAAATTTTAAAATGACTCCTGAAATGCACGGGGAGCCAATGCAGGGAGGCCAGAACAGGAGTGATATGAGCTCTTCTATTGGTTCTAGTTAGCAGCCTTGCTGCAGCATTTTGCACAGACTGAAGTCGAGCTAAAGAAGATTTGTTCAGACCCATTAAAAGACTGTTACAGTAATCTAACCGAGACGAAATAAAAGCATGAACAATCATCTCCAGTTCCTTCTGTGATACAATACATCGTAATTTTGAAATGTTTCGTAGATGATAAAAACAATTTCGAACTAACAATTTACAATGACTGTCCAAAGATAAAGAACTATCAAAGACGACACCCAAATTTCTGATGTTCTTATTAACTGAAAGATTTAAAAACGTAAGATGCTGTTGGATAATTTGGATTTTATCATCAGGGGCAATGATAAGAGTCTCGGTTTTATTTGCATTTAACTGCAGATAATTGTCGTTCAGCCATGATTTGATGTCCAACAGACAGTTTCTGAGTTCAGTCAATTTATGGAACTCAGAAGTTCGAAAAGAACAGTACAGCTGGATGTCGTCAGCATACAAGTGATAAGATACATTACTGTAACGTTTCAAAATAAAACCTAAAGGGCGTAAATACAATAAAAAGAGGATCGGGCCCAAAACTGAACCTTGGGGTACCCCACAAGACAGCCGCGCAACATCAGAGTGAACATTGTTCATAAAAACAGTAAAAGACCTTTCGGATAAATAAGAAATAAACCAATTCAAAACAGTGCCTGAAATACCAAAAAACTCTCTCATTCTGTTGATCAGAACAGTGTGATCCACTGTGTCAAAGGCTGAAGACAAGTCCAATAAAACCAACACAGTGTAGTTTCCAGAATCAGCTGCCATCAACACATCATTAGAAACTTTTAATAATGCAGTTTCTGTGGAGTGAAGTTTGCGAAAACCAGACTGAAAAGAATCCATAAAGTCATCAGTCTCCAAAAAGCAGTTTAGCTGTTGTGCTACAACCTTTTCAAGGATTTTTGACAGAAGGGGAAGTTTAGAGATAGGTCTGTAGTTTTCCGGCAACGATGAATCCAAGTTTGGCTTTTTGAGTAAAGGACAGACGACAGCAGTTTTAAAGTGGTGTGGGACAGTGCCAGAATGAAGAGAAGAATTTATCATTTGTACGACACTGGGGCCAATACAGCTAAAAATGTCTTTAAAAAGAGACGTAGGGAGGACATCATGGGGGCTCGATGACAGCGTCATATGACCCAAAAGATCTGAGATGTCCTTAGTGGAAACAGGGGTAAAAAAAGACCACTTGTCAGTGGTCAGCGATAAAGGAACCAGAGGAAGGGCAGGTGAGGGACAAATATTTGCCCTGATGCTGGTAATCTTATCAATGAAATAATTTAAAAAACGATTGCAATCTGCATATGTGAGATCACGTTGAGACGAAGATGCTGGAGAGACAATGTTCTTAATCGTATCAAATAAAAATTTTGGATTCCGTCCTTTGGATTTGATGAGATTTGCAAAGTAACGAGCTCTGGCAGTCTTAAGCATCTCGTTCAAAGAGCAGATCAAGTCTTTAAGATGTAGTCTGTGAACCACCAGTCCAGTACGTTTCCACAGACGTTCAGCTTTCCGACATGCTCTCCTCAAACTAAGAATTACATTATCAGTCCAAGGACAGTTTGTACGCTGGACAGTGCTACGCTTAAAAGGTGCTATAGTGTCCAATATTTCCTTACAGTGAGTGTTAAAACAAGAAACAACTGAATCCACATTCATGATGTCACAATCTAAAGAGGCAAAATCAAACAGGGAATTAAAAGCTTCATGAGTGTGCTCAGTGATGATCCGCTTCTGGATCAAAAGGCCAGAAGGAGCAGGATCAGGACTGAACGACACATTGAAATAAATACATTTGTGATCACTTAAAAATGAATCCTCCACTCGAACATCTTCCACATCCAGGCCTAAAGAAAAAACAAGATCCAGGGTGTGGCCCCTAAAATGAGTGGAGTCACCCACATGCTGAGTAAAGTGAAATGAGTCAGTGATGGATATAAAGTCTGCTGCTGCCTTACAAGTGACATCATCAATGTGCAAATTAAAATCACCCAAAATCAGAACATTCTCCAGCTTAATAATGGAGGACAGAAAATCAGTGAATTCTGATAAAAATACACTAGCTGTGCCTGGAGGTCTATAAATTAAAATGCAGTAAAATAATTTAAAAGAGCCTACTTTAATTATTTGTAGCTCAAATGAGGAGAACGAGGCTGGATTTACAAGTCTGCAGGAAAAACAGTCCTTGAACACACATGGTGAATCCAGACCGAATGTGTTTTCTACTGCAGGAACGTCCAGTTTACATGCAAAGTCTATGGTGGACGCACCTCCAGCAGCCTCCTGGCGTCTTGCGTCACGTCGCGTGCGTGTTGAGCGTGCTGGAGAGCGATTTCCGTGCACGTGAACCCGCGTCAACCTCCAAAGCACGCCTCCAACATGCTGAAGATTTCGCCGTTCAACTTTCAAACGCCGCTCAAACTCTACCCGATTGGTTGGTGTGTCAACCAATCAGGGAGAGTCGGGGGAGAAGAGAGGGGGTCAGGGGGAGAGTCCCTATGTGACGCGGAAACCAGTGACGCGGAAACCATTGCGCATGTGACGTATTGTTTGTGGAACACAGAAAAAACCCGCGGAGTCATGGAATATGGAAGAGAAACTCATTGTAGCTGTGTGTTCGCGACAATTCCTTCACAACCAGTCAAGTCTGCTCCACAGAGACAGAAATAAAGAGCTCCTCACCTCGCGGAGTGCATTGACGACTCGGTACACCGGTAAGCTCCTCCCCCACACCCCCGCAGCAGCAGGGTTGCCAGATAAACATGAATTTTATTTTTTTATTTATTTATTTTTACCCCTTTTCAGTGCAAATGTTCACTAAACTCAACACATTATTAATCTTATCAGACCCTCACGCAGCAAATATGACAGTTTGGGTAAAAAAAATAAAAAATAAGCAACAGTACTAGATGATTAATTAATTTTTATCTGGCAACCCTGCGCAGCAGTTTTCTGGGTAGTTTCGCTTCTGGCTTTTTGGTCTGGACACAAAGTGCGTCCACTTGCGTGCGTGTTGAGCTTTTTTGCAGTTGAAATCGCGTTCGGTCTGGATGTACCATAAAACGGTGCCACCAACTGTCAGGGAGTGGTGTCCGGTGAAGTGAGCAGAAACCCAGAATGCAGGCAGGCAGGACTCAGAAACGTAGATATTAAAATAATGAAACTTTTAATGAATAAATCAAAAATGCTGACGGGGCAGCTACTTACATAAACAATGACTTCATCAGGCAGGAGGGAAACATAGACAATCACCCGACAAATGCAAAGGCCAGAACGCCAACTTAAATACAGTCCAAGACTCATTAAGCAAAACACACAACACCTGTACCGGGTGTAGGGATGGTTAGAGACCAACAGAGGGAGACAAAATACAGAAAACAGCCATCCCTACAGTACCTCCCCACCACGGACGCCCCACGGCGTCCCAAGGAACACCCCCCAAAGCACAAGGGCGGGCGGAGGGAGGAACTGCCAGGGCGGCGGGCACCAGAGAACATCCACCAGGGTCCGGGGGACGACCAGGAGACCGTCCATCACCAGCCGCCAGTTCCGGAGGTCGGCCAGGAGGCAGTCCATCATCAGGGGAGGCGGGGACCCCTGGAGATGTGCGGACCCCCGTGGCGCCGACTGCAGGCGACGAGACGACTGCAGGCGACGAGACGACTGCAGGCGATGAGAGGAGCCATATGACCTCTGTAGACACGAGGACCCCTGCTGTAGCAGGGACCCCCGAAGAGTTGAGGACCCCAGTTGGAGAGAGGGCCTCTGCAGCGAAGACCTCTAACGGTGCAGAGACCTTTGCTGGAACGAGGACCTCTGCTGGAACGAGGACCTCTGCTGGAACGAGGACCTGAGGACCTCTGCTGGAACGAGGACCTCTGCTGGATGGAATGAGGCCTCCAGATGGAGCAGTGAGGACCTCAGGACCCAGGACCATCTCGAGAACAGAGTCTGTGGAGAGAGAAAGAGACACTGCTTCTGATGGGCCCGGTTGGTCGGCGGCTGGTGCAGGACCCAACGTAGCAGGAGCTGGAACCTGCTTGGGAGCCGGCACAGGAGGGAACAGCCTGGGAGCCGGCACAGGAGGGAACAACCTGGGAGCCGGCACAGGAGGGAACAACCTGGGAGCCGGCACAGGAGGGAACAACCTGGGAGCCGGCACAGGAGGGAACAACCTGGGAGCCGGCACAGGAGGGAACAACCTGGGAGCCGGCACAGGAGGGACCAGTCTGGGAGCTGGTACGGAGGGACCAGTCTGGGTGCTGGCACCGGAGTTGGTGAACTGGAAGAAACATCCAGCTGAGCAGCAGGAATGGAACCAGGCTGAGAAGCTGAGGTGAACACCAGTCCTGTCTCAGCAGGAGTGGAACCAGTCCAGGAGGTGCGGCCAGGTGAAGCTGCTGCTGCCGAGCTGCCAGGTGAACTTGTAGGTGCAGCTGTCATGGAAACCAAACTTGGTGCAGCCGTCATGGAAGACCTGGAACCCAAATGTGGTGCAGCTGACATACAGCTCAGAGTTGCGTCGGGCTGAGCAGCTTCTGGAGAGCCGACAGGTGAAGAAGGAGCAGAGCTGACAGGTGTGTCAGGCTGAGAGGGAGCCAACAGACGTGAACGCAGCACGCGTCTCTCTGACCATGCCTGCTGGAAACGCTGCCACGCCCCCGGCGAGCAGTCGCTGTCAGCTCCAGTGAATGAGGAAATCGTTTCCTCTGCAGCGATCAGTCTGTCCCACAAAGTACTGGAGCTGACTTCCTCCTCCTTTACGTTAAGCACGCCGGTGCGCACAACTTCTCCTCCAGCAGAAGTCTCACCGGCTGAGCCCCGTCAGACCCTCCGTCTGCCGGACCGGCAACAGGGCTGACGTACGCCCCCCCCTTTGAAATTCTCCTCGGCTTCTCTGACAGCTGGCGAAGAGAGTTTGAAGGTGGGCGGGGCTGGGGTTCGGAGAAGCCGGCTCGGTTCTGCCGTCTGTTACTCCTGCGGCGAGCCCGGAGGTGTGTTGGAAACTCCTCCGGGACAACAGGAGTTATTTTGTGAGTCGCTGCCGCATCTTGAGGTGGTGAGGAAAAAGGCTCCAACCTGATCGCCAGGCGAGTCCCCACGAACGAGTTCCTCTTCCTCAACTCTTCCTCGCGTTGAGCAGTCCTCTTCGCTTCACGTACAGCATACTCGAAGAGGGTGATCATCCTGCCGGGTTTGCTGTCTTGAAATGGTCGGGTGATAATGTCAGGGAGTGGTGTCCGGTGAAGTGAGCAGAAACCCAGAATGCAGGCAGGCAGGACTCAGAAACGTAGATATTAAAATAATGAAACTTTTAATGAATAAATCAAAAATGCTGACGGGGCAGCTACTTACATAAACAATGACTTCATCAGGCAGGAGGGAAACACAGACAATCACCCGACAAATGCAAAGGCCAGAACGCCAACTTAAATACAGTCCAAGACTCATTAAGCAAAACACACAACACCTGTACCGGGTGTAGGGATGGTTAGAGACCAACAGAGGGAGACAAAATACAAAAAACAGCCATCCCTACACCAACAATCAGATATGGAAAAAGGAACATACAGTCGGATAATCTTGGTATTCAAAAAAAGAATCTATCACATTTTGTCTTACGACACTCTATGATAAAGTCGAAAAAACTCTACCAGCTTCAGCACGGATAAAGACAAGACATGTTGCATTAGATGGTTGGTCTCAAAGGTATTATGGGTAGGTAAAGGGTGGATGTGGCTTAGAGCAGTCGTCTTTCAATGCAAGAGTTGGGGGTTCAAATCCACCAGCAATCACATGCCTACGTATACCAAGGCAAGACATTGAACCCCTCATTGCCTCCGATGTGTGTCCCATTGGTGTACGAATGTGATAAAACTCTGATTAGTCTCTTTAGAATGATTTGTTCAATTAACTTTGTAGAAATCTAGTAGAGTGCTGAATGAATGGGTACTGTATTTTCCGGTCTATAAGTCGCACCTTTTTGCCTAATTTGCATGCCCTGCGACTAATAGAGAGGTGAGACTTGTTTATGGATTTTTTCCCATATTTTTAGACCAATATTTGGCTCAGATATGACGTTTTTCATTTTGGCAAAAAATGGTGCAGTACCACTTTCGGCCGCTAGGGTACACCGACCGTTCCCACCTCATGTGTCCGAAGGCAGCCTCCTCTGGTCGGACACACTCTTTCGCTGCCCGGCCTCCTGCTCTGGAGGTATGTTAGCTGTGTTTGTTAGCAAAAACAGTTACTATTTATTTACTACTTATCTAAATAACTCATGAACTACAGAACAGATTTTATTTAAACTTACAGAAAGTAATTACTGTGTGGTCATTTACACACTGTTAGCTGTTGGAATTGTTCGAGATAAAATTCAATATTTTAGCTTTGTAAATATGCAGCTGTTAGCTCGTTGTTTTTCCGGATACTATTTATCTAAATAAGTCATGAACTAAAGAAACAGATTTTATCTGATTTTCACATCATCTTTCATTTTAACCAAAGCTTTTTTTAAATGTATTTATCTTTTTCCACTGCACTGTAGCTGATTTTTTTTACTACGTTGGTCATTTTTATAATTTGCAAAAACTTGCAAATGATCACTATCAGTCATCAAAATCCCACTCATCACCTCAGTAACTCTTACATTAGTAAAAATATCAATCACTGTAGCACTATGCGTTGTAATTCTTGTTAATTTAAGTATTAATGGATAAAGACTGTCCCAGAGGAAGACCCAGGACACGCTGGATGGACTATGTTTCTCGGCTGGCCTGGGAACGCCTTGGTATTCCCCCAGAGGAGCTACTCCAAGTGGCTGGGGAGAGGGAAGTCTGGGCCTCCCTACTTAGGCTGCTACCCCCGCGAACCGACTCCGGATAAGCGGAATAAAATGGATGGATGGATGGATGGATAAAGACTGAATCTATGCATTGACTTAATAAATGTACAATTATCATTTGAGTCAGTTTGATTTCCCAAATCAATATTAAAGTCCCCCCACACACAAATAAATGTTTTGTTACAACTACTTTCAAAGAGCTCCATGATTTTATCAGTAAATAGCTCTATATTTGAACCTGGTGATCTATAGACGACACTAAAATTATATTTTTAGAGTTCTCATTTAATATCTCATATCCTTAATTTTGCATTTATTTTCTGTATTAATAAATAAAGAAACTCCCCCACCTTTTTTATTACTTATATTCATATAATATAATCCATATTCTTCTATTTGAAAGCTATTTATATTTTCATCATTTCACCAGGTCTCTGAAACTGCTATTGTACTCAAACTTATGTTAAACTGTTTTAAATAGTCTGTTATTTTAGATTAACTTGCATTTATACTTCTATTATTAAAAGGGATGATAGAGAAACCTCTGCTTGCTATTTTAATGTCATTAAATTGCTCCTCATTATAATATTCAAATCCTTGATTTCTGGAAGAAAGAAATTGTATCAGCCATTGTAGTGTTTTCAACGAGGATGTTGGTGACACCGAGTTAAACCACAAATGAAGACCCTGGGGTTTAGTTGCAGCTTATTTAATTGTCTTCATGAACATGTGGTGAAAACTGAAATGACAGGAAATACACTATCTCAACACACAGAGACATATGTACACAAATCAAGTTGTTCAAGTTTGCTAAAACAACATTACAGAAAAATCAACAATAATATCCGAAGTAATCAGTATAAGCTGTTATATAATGCAACTTACGGCGTTCCTGCCTGACAATTGAGAGTGGATGGCATCTGATAACGTTTTTATGCTGCTTCTTTCATGTAAATCTTTGTTTTTGAAGCGAACCGTTAGACAGGAAGTACGTAACGGGAAGTCGAATTTATCGATAATATTTTTAAATACAAACTTATATAAAGCATGAATTGTTTGTCTAAACAACTTGCAATCATTTTTAATAACACCAACAATGTTTTTAGAAATATTTACTTTGTAGTTAACTATATGAACTTATTTATAGAAATGCCTTAAGGACAACACAGCCATACTATCCATGGTGCATATTTTTAAATCTATGTCTTTGTAAGTAAAGTAACCATATTTTAACAATAAATTTCCACCATAGATCAATGTTGTTTTCTATATCCGCTACTTCATGTTCTATGTACATGAAAGTGCCAAGTTATTCGATTAGTTTTTTTGTCATAGTTGCACTCAGTTTCTGCCAATGCTGTACAAGTTTGATCATTCCCGTATTATATTCAGTTTACTTCATGTCCATTTGTATTACTGGATTTCACAAAGTTGAACAGAAGTTACCTTGTTCTATCTTCTTGTATCACTGATATTTATCTAGCTCTTCCTTTTGTCTGATAGGCAGAACCTTGGCCTCCTCAGGTGAACCATTTAATTTGATATACATCTTACAGTTTGTGGTCCACGTTGACTGTATTATCTTTTGCTTTCAGAGAAAACGGGCTCGTCTTACTATAACTGCGATGGTCTTTGTAAGATGTTCATTTACATAGACGTTGGATCCTTTTAGTTTCCTCCCTTCTTTTAAGAGCACATTTTTATGTTTCCTATTGGCAAACCGGATTAGAATGGCTAATTTAACTCCTTTGTTTTTTTGTGGGAAAGAATGACAAGCTTTGATGTTACTGTTATCAATGGCATAGCCCTTACTGAAGAAAGTTATTACCTGTTTTTCAAGGAATCCCTGGTTTCCATCCATTTCTTCATTAGTGTTTGCCTGTGCCACCGCCCGAGCATATGATCGTGACTTGGTTTCCAGCCCACTAATTACATCAATCATTCGAGTATATTGTTCTAATTCAGTCTCACGATGTTCCAAGAGAGATATCTGCTTGTCTTTTTCAACATACTGTCCCTTCAATTATTTAACCTCCCCCATTAAGTCCATTATGAGTTTATGTTGCTGTGAGATTGTTGCCATCTCATCAGACATAAAATCCAAGGATTTCTTTATCTCCTCAAACTCTTCCACAGTCATTGGTCGACTTTGCTTCACATTTCTGTTGACGTCCCCAAAGACCACAACACAGAAAAAAAAAACACAGAATGGGTGGGAGGAAGGGGAAAACACAATGATGAAAAAATCGAAACAAAAATCGATAGGGTAGACCTGGGAGCAAGGGAAACCAAGACAAAAAATGTCTATGAACGGCCCTGGGCATCGTTCATAGCAGGCCAGAGTTCAGGGTGACAGCCCGAGAACCGGCCAGGCCAGGACCATAGTTCAGGTGGGCGGCCCGAAGACCATCCAGAGTGGGACCAGAGTTCAGGTGGATGGCCCGGGGACCACCCAGAGCGAGGCCAAAGTTCAAGTGGACGGCCCAGAGACCGTCTAGCGCGTGACTAGAGTTTGGGTGGACAGCTCAGGGGCTGCCCAGAGCAATACCAGGGATCAGGAAAGGATGGAGTGGGACCAGTGATGGCAGGAGTTGGATCAGGGGTGATAGTGTCAGCAGCTGCAGGGACAGACGGGATGTCAGCAGCTGCAGGGACAGGCCAGGGCTCTTATGCTGTGGGGCCAGATCTGGATTCAGCAATCGGGGAGTCGGGCCTGGATTCAACAGTCGGAGAGTTGGACCTGGGTTCAGCAGCTGGGGAGTTGGAGCTTGGTTTATCGGCTGAGGGGTCTGCAGGTGTCAATTCAGGTGAGGGGTCTGCAGGAGACGAGACCAGAAAAGCCAGAGCTGGCAGTGAGACCAGAAGAGCCGGATCAGACAACGAGACCAGGAAAGCCGGATCACAGGAGGAGAGCAGGAGAGCTGGATCAGATCTGGGGGCATCTGGAGAAGAGTTGTTCGATTTAGGCAGAGAGAGGGCTTGAGACCCATGGCAACCTCTCTTTCTGGCGAGGAACAGGGCAGGCAGATGTGATACTGTCGATACCCACTGAGCAAAATGACAAACTGCTCCCTTTTATACCCACTTAGCAACATGGAGCTGAGTCAGTAGGCAGGACCATACTGGCTGGTACAGAGGGGATCCTGGAACGACCACGGGGTGGAGCAGTAGACGGCAGGAGAAGAGAGAGTAGCATACATCTCTCGATCCAGGCTTCAAAGAAAAGTTCAAACATCCCTGGTTCATCGCCCTCTGACTCTAATCGGGTAAAACATTCACAAAGTTTTCAATGGCCACCAACCTTTCCCATAAATCACTGGAGGCGTCCACATTGTCAATATATTTGTGTTACCCTCCGCTCCTTCCCTAAAGTCTTCCTCCTCCTTGCTTTTGCTCTATTGTCTCGTCTGCAACTCTTCAGTGCTCGCTCGAAGCAATTGGAACATGGATTTAATAGCGTGGGCTATTTCCTCTATCAATATATATTTTTTTCCACTAAGCGCTCCGGACCAGGAGAACCAACGTACCCCCTCGACACGCATGCAGTCGGATACATCATGGATTCGTGGGGAGAATGGAAAATTATGTGTTTGACCATTCTTTCGGTCGAGGACGTGGAAGACCTTTACATAATTGGATTTATGGTAGCAGGTGCGCTGCTCTTTGGCTTGTGCGGGGGCTTCTGCTACTGGAAACTCAAGAAGACTTCCGTGGCGATCAACGTGCTGTCGAAGCTGGTGCTCAGAACGACTCTTTGATCCGAGCTGTGACCTCAATGAACCAACTGCTCTATGAGCTTAATCGCACATTGGGAACGGTTGTTGAGGACTACAGACCTGCGGTGTGGTTTGGGACTCGTTTACAGCTGAGCGGACTACACCAGGGGGGAGATGGGGACCTGTAGCTTGGGTTGAATGAAAGCTCACATAATTTGAACGAATTGGACTTCAGACAGCACCTGGACTCAAGGCTAACAGTAAGAGTTCACTGAAGCCTGCCCTGAAGAATAAATAAATCAACTAATCTAATCGGGACACCCCAAGCAACCTTGAACAAGGCTGACTACAAATCTCTCCTGGAGTCTGAGCTACTGGAAAGAACTGTCCCCCCCCTCCCCCCTCCCCCGAGAGCTCTCTGTGTGCTTTCAGATAAAGCCGGCTGAGCCCATCTGTAGACTGTGCTCCTATCTGGACGATTGTTCACAGACTTTATCTCACTGCTCCGCCACCAAAATGCAACATGTGATTTGTCTTATCTGTGCTTGAGCTGGTAGAGTTTTTTGACTGT
>JBBPBX010000339.1:87047-103458 GCA_038048925.1 Garcialebias charrua
CCCCCCGAGAGCTCTCTGTGTGCTTTCAGATAAGGCCAGCTGGTCACATCTGCAGAACTGTGCTCTATCTGGGCGGTGCTAACAGACTTGTCTCATTGCTTAGCCCCCAAATGCAACATGTGATTGTCTTAATTGTGCTTGCTGGTAGAGTTTTTTGGCTGTATCATAGAGTGTCCTGTAAGACAAAATGTGATATAATCTTTTTTGAATACCACTGATTATCCTATTGTAACCTTCCTTTTTTTCCATATCTGTTTGTAACGGCGCATATTAATTTCTGCTGCGTGTACACATCCCTGTCTCAAGGGCGTGTGTGCGTCAATTGCAATGTTTGTGTTCCGATGCAATGACGATGCCAATAAAGATATATTCTATTCTATTCTACCTGCTATGGGCCCCACCCTGTCCGCTATAAACTGCGTCTGGACCGGAGCTCAACTTCCGTTTTTCTTCAGCCAATGCAAAGAACACTATGATGACTTCTACAATGACTTCAACTCAGAAGACCATCCGTCTGTGCGCCGTGTGCCAGACGGGCTACATCCTGTCTATGGACTCGCAAGCTTTCTGCAAAAGCCTCCTGGGAGCGGACCAAGCTCGGCAAGCTCTGGATCTGCTCTCCTCCTGCCCAGCCTGTAAAAAAATTTGACTGAGGAGAAGCAGCGCCGGTTTGAGCTGTTTTCCTCCAAGAAGGACGAGTTTCAACCGAGGGAAGACTGTTTGCTTGACAATTTTTTGGACTTACTGTAAGCGTAGTTCGCGAACACGTCCTCATGCCTTCCCGTCCTGGAGCTGAAACAGCTAGCAGCCACGCTCCATCCTGCCTTTTTGGAGGTTCGGAACTGGCGCCGCCTTCAATGGTCGCCCATCCAAGCACCCAGGGGTCATTCACCACCCTGCTCCACGTTCTAATGGAAATAATCAGGAGGTCGGAGAGAGCCTGCGACTTGGAGGTGCCCGAAAAAATGACTCAAACCATGTTGACCCTGTTGGCGGGAAGGTTTGCCGCCCAGCATAGCGGACACCGGGACCCAGTCTGGCTTTGTTTCCCGGCCGTGTCCGCCCTACTCCGGGGTTCAGCCGTCGACCCCCTGAAGCTAAGGGCTCCCGTTCACGTGGCCATCACCAAGGTAGATGGGCTCACGGACCAGGGCTTCCCCACCGTTCCTTCCCTAGAACCCAGCTTGTCAGTTGTTTTTGGGGTGAGTGCGGCGAAACACGTCGGCTGACTTATAACCCTACCATCCCTCGGTGACCAGCTCACCGCGAAGCTGACGGACAAAATCCATCAGTGTTCGTCACAGGTGGGGGCAGCGACTAATAACTTTGCACTGTTAGCCCTCAGCATTGCTAAGGAGGCAAAGGAATTGAACCCGTCCTCCACAGAACCGGATAAAATCGGTACAGCAACGGACACGATCACTAACCTGTGTACAGCGCTTGCGATGTGCTCCACCCACATCTCGTCCTAGGCAACAATGTTACAGAGACATATGTAGCTGAAATTGTCTAAAAAGGAATTTCTGGAGGGTCCTGTGTCTCCAGAAGGCCTCTTCGGCACCCATTTTCAGTCTGATCTAAACCAGCTACAGTCCTCATCAGATGCCCTGGAACAGTTGCGGAAACACGTGACCCTCCCCCGAGCAGACTCCCGTACTGCTCGGACACCTGGCCGCTGGCAAGATCAAAGCAGGCTCCACCGCCAACAGCAGAGACGTACCACGGCCGTTGCAACCTTTTATACGGCCCCTCCATCAGCTTCCCCCAGAGGACACGTCCCAGATGCACCAGAGACCCGGGACTTTTCGCGACAGAGGTTGACAACAGACTTCATGGTCGAACCAGACATAGGACACAAGGAGAAAACACTTTAAAAATGACGGTTTGCTGAGGGGCTGTTTGATGAAATGAGCAATGGTGGGTAGCGCTAGTCCAAAAATTAGTTCCACAATTTCTAAAGCGCTTATTAAGTTATTTAGGTCCGCAATTTCAAAAGCGCTTATGTCTTAGGAAAACTAGCGGAAGCTAATTTTAAAGCGCAAGTTCAATTCAACACATGGTAGCCAGCAATAAGTTATGCAATATTTGCAATACATTGCCAACTAGTGGTGCATGAACTGTTATACACCTTCATCCTACCTATAACCGCGAATTGCTGGAGATGTAATTTCCTAAAATAGACCTTTCGCTCATGGTCTTAAAATTAAAAAGTTGTTGAATGTGTTGAGGATTGCTATTTCAGCTGCTTCTTTGTCTTTTTCTTTTGTTTATTGTAGATTTTTCATTAAAAATGCATCGATAATGTAATAATAATAATAATAATGAATTTAATTTATGACACACTTTTCATTAATGAAAATCTCAAAGTGCTACAAAGTGCAACAAAATTAAACATCAATAAAACAAGTGATAAAACAACTAAAATCAATAACAGTATCAACTAAGATAAAGATAGAATAATGAGGAGGCAGAGTAGGCTCGCTTAAAAAGAAAGGTATTCAAGCCGCTCTTAAAGTCAACCAGTGACTGTGGAGCTCTCAGGCAGTCAGGAAGAGAGTTCCAGAGGCAGAGGGCAGCCACACTGAAAGCCCGGTCTCCCATGGTCCTTAATTTGGTTCTCGGAATGTGAAGGAGATTACTGTTCTGTGACCGCAAAGACCGGGTGGATGAATATGGAACAAGAATGTCTTTAGATAATCTGGTGAAGTTCCGTGTAGGCATTGATGTGTAATGAGAGCAGTTTTGTACTGAATTCTGTAGGCGACAGGAAGCCAATGGAGTTTATGGAGAATGGGTGTAATATGTTCAAATTTACGAACTCTCAACAAAATCCTTGCTGCACTGTTTTGAATTTATTGAAGCTTCTGAAGGTATTTACCAGGGATTCCAACAAACAGGGAGTTGCAGTAGTCGAGCCTGGAGGAGACAAAAGCATGGACGTGCTTCTTAGCATCAGAGAAAGTTAGGGATGGGCGAAGTCTGGAGATGGAAGAAGATGGAAGAAGCAAGTTTTAAACAGAAGCTTAATGTGATTTTCAAATGTAAAATGAGAGTCCATTTTTATTCCAAGATTTGTAACAGAGGTAGAGAGGGGGATGTCTTGTCCAGAAAAGGAAATTGTTGTTATAGTAGATGTTTGTACCTGGTAAGGGGTGCCAATCAGTATGGCCTCTGTCTTGGAGCAGTTTAATTGAAGAAAGTTCTGATTCATCCATGCCCTTATTTCCTCCAGGCAGGTAGAGAGGGCAGTGAGTGAAGATGGAGATGACAATGGGGAAGATGAGGATGCTCCAGTCCTGATGTAAAGCTGTGTATCGTCGGCATAACAGTGAAAAGAAATGTTGAACTGATTAATAATTTGACCTAAAGGCAGCATGTAAAGGGAAAACAGCAGGGGCCCCAGAACTGACCCCTGAGGGACACCACAGGAGACACAGACTGTCTGGGACGTGGCGTTGCCAAGACTAACACATTCCAGCCTATTGGAGAGGAAAGATTTGAACCAGTCCAGGACAGTGTCACAGAGACCGACCTCCACATGAAGACGGTGGAGGAGGATACTATGGTCCACAGTGTCGAAGGGTGCATTGAGGTCAAGGAGGACAAGGATAGAAGGAGAACCAGCGTCGGCAACATTAAGGACATAGCAATGCAGTCTCTGTACTGTGATCCGCTCTGAATCCAGACTGAAACTTCTCATACAGAGAGTGTTGTTGTAGGTGGTCTAGCAGCTGAGCATCAACTGCTTTCTCCAGCACTTTAGACAGAAAAGGGAGGTGTGAAATTGGGCGGTATTTAGAAAAAATGTCGGGATCCAAATTAGATTTTTTCAGAAGAGGCCTAATGATAGCAGTTTTTAGAGGCAGTGGAACATGACCAGATTGTAGAGACTGATTTATTATTTGAGTGGTTAGTGGGCTTATTGCAAAGTGATTGGATTTTATGAGAGACGAGGGGAAGGGATCCAGGGCGTAGGATGAAGGCTTCATTTTCTTGATGATGGCCTCCACATCACTCTGAACAACTTCATCAAAGCTGCTCAGGGACCCAGAATGCAGACGGGTAGATGGCACACTGAGAACAGGGAGGTTGTGGAGCTGAGATCTGATATGGTCAACTTTGTTTTTAAATGACAAAAGGAACAGGTTGCATTTTTGAACTGAGTCCTCAGGAGTTTGTTTAATGGGATTAAGCAGACGAGTTATTGTGGAGAAGAGCTGTTTAGAGTTTTTAGGGCAGGTGTTGATGATGTTAGAATAATATTTGGAGCGTGCTTCTTTAAGAGAATAGGAGTACGCTTTCTGAGGTTCTTTATATGCCTGCTTATGTACAGAGAGACCAGATGATTTCACACATCTCTCAATAGCATGGCCAGTTGCCTTCATCTTGCATAGCTCACCAGTGTACCAAGGGGTTGAACGGGAGAAAGACACCAGTCTTGTCTTCAAGGGAGCATGCAGGTCCAGGAGCTCCTGGAGAGATTGGTTGTAGTAATCCACAGAGTCATTTGCAGATGAATGATTGACAACGGTCAGGGCGTGAAGATCAGCAGACAGAACATCAGGGGAAATGTTTTTAAAGTCACGGAACTGGATAGGTCATTTTGGGTTTGAAGCAGGCGAAGTTGAAGGCACTTCCAGGGAGATGACCCTGTGGTCTGAGACACCCAGGTCATATACAGATAAGTTATTAATGAGTACAGTGTCTGTAATCACCAAATCCAGAGTATGCCCCCTGTTGTGCGTTGGGACGTCAATGTGTTGAGTGAGATTAAGAGAGTCCAAAAGAGACAACATCTGTTGCCAGAGGTGAAGAGGAATTGTCCATGTGGATATTTAAGTCGCCAAGAAAAATGGTCTTCACAGGGGAGGTGCAGAAAAAAGTGAGGAGGTCATGCACTCTGAGTTAAATGAAACATGCGTTTTGGGAGGCCTATAAATTTATACAACATTCATCAGAAGTGGGGTTTTGAAGCTAAAGGACAGACATTCAAAAGAAGAAAAGTCCTGAGAAACCAGAAGAGAACATTTTAAATTACTACGATAAATTACCGCCAGTCCACCACCGCGGCCAGTGCTGCGGGCTCTCTGCAGATAACTACATCCAGAGGGACACGCTTCATTCAGAGAACTGTACACATCTGGTTTATGCCAAGTTTCTGCAAGACACATAAGGTCCAAGTTCTTCTCCAGAATGTGATCATGAATTAGACATGATTCGTTGGATAGTGATTGCACATTGAAAAGTTCTACTTTAATACTAGTTGGAGTAAAAGCCTTTAAATTGGGTTTAAGCAGACTGAAGTCCACTCCACGTTTTCCTTGCCACTTCGTGCGCTGTGGACTACAAGGGACTACAGACGCAGCGTTCTGATGACGTAATCGAGGTGTGACACGTCTCTTAGTCCAGACAGAAGGAATCGAGTCAGAGCCCGGCGCTTGCTTAGAATAAACTGATTTCTTTCAAGAGCTTCTATGGATGTAACGAGGTCTTTGCAGAAGTCCCAGTTGTTTGATGGTGGAAATAGAAGGAGGAATGGAGCAGTTGTTAAGTTCAAACAACTGCAAAGCGGAGTATGTCAACATCGTCAAGCCGGTAGAAGCTAGCACGGAGCTAGCCGCTAACAGCAGGCCCACGGCTCTGAAAAAGATATACAAGAAGCAGAGAGAGGTAACTTGAATGAGCATTACCATGACGGAGTACAGGAGAGAATCCAGAACAGTCCAGAGGACACAGGAAGTTGAGAGAGGTAGCAGGTAAGCGAACAATAAATGCAGCTACGTGGTTCTCTAAGCTAAATTTGTGCTGGAGCTAGCGGGAGGTTGACAGCCCCCACTACTAAAATTCCGGTTAGACTAGTAAAGTTTTCTATCTAAGGAACCCAGCAAACAAGTCAAATCTTGGCTTCGCTATAGTCTCCCATCCTGAGCAAGCACAATGGCATCAGTGGAAAGGAAAAACTCATTTTTAGAAGGAAGAAACCTTCAGCAGAACCAGGCTCAGGACAAGCGGCCAACTGCTTTGACCGGTAGCTTGTAACGTCTGCAGATCCACAACGCAGTCAGAAAAGACAGTTGCTCTAAAACTTAATAACAGAAAGGTAGAAATACCCAACAAGGGTCGGTGAAAAAAAAAAGACAGCAGAAAGTAACAAAAAAGTTAGAGGAGCAAAAAGTATGAGGAGCAACGGCAGCCAAGGTGTGCCCGCGTCCATTCACAGGTGCTGTTACACAGGTGCTGTCACACAGGTGCTGTCACAAAAGTAAAGTAATTTTAAAACTTTTTACTGGAAAACTGAAGCGCTGCAATGCATTATGGGTACATGACGAAAGCAAAGCACGGATTACAGGAAACATTAACCATTGCCTTCCTGCTACGTAAGCAGACACAGCAGCATTGTGGGAAATGTCTGTAAAATCAGAACAATGACTGAAAGCAACAGGAAGAATGGACATATACCTTCTCTCAATGATTGCTGTTAGTTGGGAGGGGAGCTGTAGAATGGATCACGTGCATTGTGATTCATAACAGTTAAACTTTCCACTGTTCAAGACAATGAATACTGATAGATAATACGTTATTAGCGGTACTGCATTTTAAATAGAAAAAGCGCAAATCTGCTTATGAATTATAAAAATCAGTAAATCCGCTAAAGCGCAAACACATTGTTTAGGTCCATAATTAGCGGATTTGCGCTTTAGCGGGCTGGTGCCCACCACTGGAAATGAGTAGTGGTTTTAATGTGAACAATAAAAAACCTTTCTCAAAAAACGGAGTTTTTCATTCAGACACGTTGAATTCATCTCTCCCGTTTTTTGTAAACACATCCCCCACAATTAATAAGACAGTTGACCTGAGGCAACTTTTCAAAGGTGAGCAAACAGGGAAAATGTTTTGGTGTAATGATACACAAACAGAAGCCTGTGCTGCTGCGTTCAGCGAACCCGGCATGAACCCACCAGCCTCGCCTCCCCGCCTGTCAGAGGAGACGAGCGCTGACAGCTGTCAGAGGACACAGAGTGGTAAGTTGTTTGACAATGGGATATTGTCCAAACGACACAGAGGATTTTCTGTTCCCATACACTCAGCTAAAATTCATGAACCTGCACTTAAAGTGAGAGCTTTATGCAGGGGTTACTCACCCCTCCCTCCTGTCAATCTGACAGAAGCGAGCGCTGGCAGCGAACCAACACGAAAGAGACGTTTGTTTTGTTTACCCGCTAACGCCGGTTCTTCTACACAACCGGGCACAGCCAGGGAACATGGCAAGAACCTGAAATATATTTCTGTCAGTATGATATCTGTTATGTTTCTAAAAAATGTGTACACCTATGTTCTGCAATATAAATGTATAGTAAACCAATGCAGAACCTTTAGTTCCGGGTTTTGTTTCCAGTAGGGAAGAGTTTTAGTTATACGCCTACACAACACAACAGACCCGACACTTCTTGTTTACATCAAGGATGGTAGTATCATGCTATGGTATGGAACGGTACAGTACGGTACGGTACGGAATGGAACAGTACAGCATGGAAAGGTATGGTATGGTTTGGTGTGGTGTGGTATGGTATGGAATGGTATGGTATGGTATGCTATGCTATGCTATGGTATGGTATGGTATGGAATGGTATGGTTTGGTGTGGTGTGGTATGGTATGGAATGGTATGGTATGGTATGCTATGCTATGGTATGGTATGGTATGGAATGGTATGGTTTGGTGTGGTGTGGTATGGTATGGAATGGTATGGTTTGGTGTGGTGTGGTATGGTATGGAATGGTATGGTATGGTATGGTATGCTATGCTATGGTACGGTACAGTACAGTACGGTACGGAATGGAACAGTACAGTATGCTATGGTATGGTATGGTATGGTATGGAATGGTATGGTTTGGTATGGTATGGTATGGAATGGTATGGTATGGTATGGTATGGTATGGTATGGAATGTATGCTATGCTATGGTACGGTACAGTACGGTACGGTACGGAATGGAACAGTACAGTATGGAATGGTATGGTATGGAATGGAATGGTATGGTATGCTATGGTACGGTACAGTACGGTACGGTACGGAATGGAACAGTACAGTATGGAATGGTATGGTATGGTATGGAATGGTATGGAATGATATGGTATGGAATGGCAGTACGGAATGGTACGGTACGGTACCGTACGGAACAGTACGGTAAGTACGGAACGGAACGGTACGGTACGGAATGTATGGTGGTATGGTATAGAATGGTATGGTATGGTATGGTATGGTATAAGAGCCTTCCACTGGGTCAGCAGATATTTTGCGAACAACCAGGAAGTTATTGCTGTGATGAAAGTTAGCATTCAGCTCATGGGGCGGGGATCATGCTCAGCTGGTGCTACATCCAATTATAGCTCGATATCTGCCATTTTTTTGTTTCAGTTAGCTGTGGTGGCCATCTTGAATCATGTTGACTCCAAAGGTTATTAAGGTGTTAATGTGATCCGATCATTTTTTCTAAGAATTTAATAAAAATCTATCCATGAGGTGTATTGTTTATGAAACAAACACACAGAAACTAAAAACAAAAGCCACATGTTATTATCCACCTGAAAAGGGTCTTGCTCTTCCTTCAACTTTAATGCGGCCTGAACTGCAGTGTGTACCCCCACAAATGTTAAATCAAAACAACTGGCTTGATGCCATGATCTGTGCTATTACTTTTATTGGCATTTTGAGTTATCACGTCGACACAATTTACAAAGACGCCACTTTTCCCATCGAAAAACTGATGGAAGTCAGCTTCTAGCTACCCCAGTGAGGTCACACGAGTGAAGAGGTCTCTGAACAAAACCCTGATTAACTTTTGGAGCCACTTTGGTTCAAGATTGCTGTCACAGCTACCTCAGAAAACTCTAAATTGACTATAGTCATTCTTTGAGATATTGAGATGAAATTTGGTACGACCATAGCTGAGAGCGAAAGCGAACCCCAATATGTGCCAAATCAAAAATTTCAAATGGCCGCCACGTGGCAGTCCCCATCTAAGTTTCTCCAGGAAATTTCTAGCTGTCCAATATTGTTTTTACAGTAGATTTATGATAGTTGACAGTCAACTCATAGTTTCCCCAATACTTTTGGAGTAAAGTATGAGTTTTATTGACCCGCCCAATTGTTTTTGAGACATAACCTCATCTGTGGTCCGTTAATCCAATAAATCTTTGTCATGAGCTGAAGGGTTGTGTTTTTTCTTGTCAGGGTTTGTAAGTCATCTTGAACAAAGCTTTGAGGAGAGATCTGAGTCATTTATGCTGTTAGGAAAATTAAGAAAAGCCTCCTGACCTGTTTGTCAGTGCAGGAGTCACAGGGTGTCCAGGGTGACCAGACGCCCAGTTTACAGTTGATGGGCTCCGGTCTGCTCACAGCTCTGCTTCTTCGAACTGAGGACCAGCTACACAGGATCGCACGTTAGTTTAATATGTAATAAGTCATTCAATGGAAGAGTTAGTGAAGTGTGAATGACAGCACCTGTTGTTAGCATTTGTCCACAGCCTCCGGGATGAATCCACACTTGTGCTGCCGTTCACCAACAGATGCAGTCCGCACAAACCCAGGAGCACACGATTAAAGATTCCCATCATGAAAATGAGCAGCTGGTTGTGTGTCACATCACTAAACAGTTGTGATGAAAGAAGGACTTGTACCTCTGTCAACCAACAAAGATGAATGATTGATCAAGGGTAAACAAACTCACAACAGCTGGGAAAGTTGTTTTACTGACCTATACCCCTTCATTGGATCATGCTGTTAATACTTCTGTTAAAGCTTATGTAATCAGGTGGGTTACAGGCTAAAAGGCTAATAAAAAAAAAAACTAATGTTGTGATTTTAAAATAGTAAAGCCGAATAAAAAAACTTCTCTTTCTGACAGTGTAAAACAGTAATGCTATTAAGACCTTCATCCACACAAATTTTATCTTTTTTGTTAATTACTATGAGCTGCGCTCTAACTATGACCGTCTCACTTCTTCATATTGCGACAACTACTTTTAAATTTTATATTTTCTGTTGTTTTATTTTAACCAGTTATTTTACTCTACAACTCTTTGTAATGAAAATACCAATATGATGCTTTAAAATGTATACGTTTAGTCGGATAAAGCCACATCTATAACACTAAGTTGTTACTTATATATTTTCTCTAGATACACATTCAATTTGTAATCCTCTTTTAAACATTTTATGCAATTCTTTATGTACAGTACTTTACATTTACTCATGACGACTCCCAGGAACACAACTCTTCCGATTTTACTGTTTATTTTTGTAGTTAATGAGTTTTTTCTCTTTGTATTCATATCTACACTCTTGCAATATTCAAAAAATTTAAATTGTAAAATTTCACGACTTAATTTGGTTAAATTTGAGTTGTGACATTTTATTTAAATTTTGCAGCTTAGTAACAATAATTTCCTACCTCCTGGTGACTTTTGAACGCAGCACAACCTATCAAACCTTTTGGTCGTCTCTGATTGGTTGATTGAACTCTACGTCAGCACGTTTTACGTCACACTTAAGGTTCTCCTGAGTAGACGCAGGTGCACGCGGTGCTTTCAAATTGTTTGCGTCAACGTCGATGTTAGCATGAGTGCTGGAGGGTTTCCTCATGTTTAAAGGAAGCTGGTAGAGTAAACCAAATGTTGTTGTTTTTTCCTGGAGGAGTGATGAATAAAACCGGCGAGAGTCATGGACGAGGTAAATAAAGTTCAGACATTTTAAAGACATTTATCATCACATTAGCTCCTTCAGCTAATTACCTGTAGTCTTATGTGCCTAGCCAGGGCTAGCATCCCACATTTGTATTAGTTTATCTGTGTGCCTAAATGTATGACTTATTTTCTGTCTTTATTTTCTGTGTGCGAGCATTTAGTTTTGTAGTTTCCTTTGCCCAGAAGAAAAAATCAGTTTTGTTTTATCAAAGCTCTTGCAGAAAAGCTTCAATTAGCCACACCTGTCGGGCTGTGCTAATCCCACATCCATTTTCTATATTTGTTTGTTTGTTTGTTTATTGTTTGCACAAAAAGAAACACACATAAAAGAAAAGTTTTTTAAAAATGTGCAGGAGAGGCCATAAAAACCCTAATTGGGCTTACAAGCCACCCCCCCCTTCTAAAAAAATAAAGAAAAAAATCATAAGAGCTTTATACATAAACTTACATCTTACTTTAAACACACACAGTTACATAATAAAGCAAAAGATAATTGAAATTGAATAAATTTAAATTGTCAAAAAATATTAAAATTATAAATAAAATAAATAAAAAAATTAATGTGTTAGAAAATCTATAAAGTTTTTTTTAAACTTTCTTTTGAATACAGATAATGTTGTACATGATTCACTTAATTGGTTCAAACTGAAACAATATTCAAAATCAATATTAATTTGAAAAACACATTCTTTGTTTGAGTAATGGTTTGTGCATCCAGAATTTAGTTGTATATCTAATTTTATTTGGCCAAAAATATTTAAACTGACAATGAAAACGACGGTCGTGTGGATTCATAGTTATTTATTTTAATTAACTTTTTGAAAAATGACTCTAGTTATTACTACATTACCGTGTGCCTCTGTCTCTGGCGCTGTACGATTATACAGTCTTCTTTAGCCATGTAGATGGTTTTGTTTGTTTATTAAATTTGTTCATTTTTTTTTTACAAAAAAACACAATACAAAATAGTCCCATAGATGATAACGTACAAAATGTAAAAAAATGAAAGGTAACAGAAAGAAGAAAAAATCTTATTATATCTGTCCCTTTTTTTTCAAACAATCAATTCAAACAAAAATAATATTCCAGTAAAAGAACAAAATGAAAAACTATCTAATTTTCTAACTAATACAATACACATTACGTCATTTCATATATATTTTTTAACAAATTCATTTTGATCATTCTCTTAAATGTAAACATTGACTTGGCATTTTTAACTACATTCTCCAAGCCATTCCATAATCTAATTCCCTGGATTGAGGTAGAACGTCCCTTCAAACTAGTTCTGAATTGTGGTTTTACAAACATCTCTGTCCCCTTAAGATTATAACAACTTTGTCTTTTAACAAAATGCATTTGGATATTTAAAGGTAATGCATTATTTTGAGCCTATACATAACTGATAAAATATTATAGTCTACCAAATCATGGAACTTCAATAACTTCAGTTGATAAAATAACGTGCTTGATGGATGACGGCAATGTTTTCTAGTCATGTAGATGGTTTTGTTTGTCCATGTTTAGGTCAATTAATTGACAGTATTGCTCTTTTTTTAATCTATTGATTAGTAAACGTCTCGATTTTCTTTTTAGGATAGACCCATTGACTTCAAATCACTGAGAGCTAAATTTCAAGTTGAGGGTCTCCTGCCTCAGTGCAGAGCCAGTCGACCAGCCGTTGCTGAAAAGCCCCGACACCTTCCCTCTCCTGGAGGACACGGCAGCTTTGTGGTTAGCAATACTAACGCTGCTGCAGAAAGCAACACACCGGTGGTTCCTCGTGTCGTCTTTAGCGATGGTCTTTGGTCATCTGGAGGCAGGCAGTCAATTTCCTTTCCCCCTCAGCAGAGTTCCCCCTCAGCTCGGCCTGCTAACGGAGACGGCACAAGGCAGTCCCTCAGAGATCGAAACATGCCTTTGGTGCTCCCGGTTCTGCCTTTAAAGGATCAGAAGATGGATCCAACTGAGAGGGAGCACAAACTGGAACCAGGAAAAGAAGTCTGGCCACAGAATAAATTTAAGAAGAAAGGAATGCTGCTTCCTTTCAGGTCTGTTAAAGCGACTGCAGAACATGAAGAGGGGCCCACAGTTGGTAATTTGACTAACAGGGCCTCTAGTGATCCTGGTGTGTCACCGTCAAAGAAACCAGATGCAGAACACCGAGTGTGGCTCCATACTGAGCAGGTAGACTCTGAGCCCCGACTCTCCAGTCCTGAAATCTCAATGAGCCCCCGTCCTTCAGAGTCTCGTGCTGACTCTGACAACGGTACTGGAAGCACGATGGATAGGGCTAAGAAGTTCTCACGGCGGCAGATGTTACTTTCTGCCAAAACAAGTATCTTGTGCTCCCCTGACCGGGGCAGCATGAAGAACCCTCGGGGCCTTGGCTTCAGCACCCCCGCAACCTCCTGCTTTCCACACCTGGCTTGTATTTCTGCTCGACCATTCTCCAAAGCTAACAGTGCTCCATGGAGTAAGTGGTCCAGATGAAATTCTCAGCTATTTCACTCTTTATGAGTAATAAGTTCTTCCTGCATTTCTCATTATTCTCCTCCAGAGCCAACATTTGAGTTTCAGCTTGGAAAAGCTAAATCGGAACAACTGTCACGGAGAACTGCTGGACCAAATCTGCCAAGTAGTCCCTTAAAAAAGCCGTTACCAGACTTGAGCGTTGTCGGACCGGCGGCGGCTAAGCCCCCGAGACCATCAGTTGTAGATCTCGCCTCTTTCTCACTCGCAGCCAAAGGTAGACCACTTTGCTTTGTTCTACATTTTTGCTTGTACCATTTTTAGAGCAACCTCCATTTTGTTCATACGTCAGTGGCTGGACTGACCTCCCTGTGGTTTACAGAGTTCTGGTTTCTGGTTCTAGGTGCATCATCTGGTCAGTCACATAAAGAATATTGTGAGCACACACTCTCCTCCAGCCCTGTGCTCGGTGCCCTACAGATTCCAGACTTTGAGGACTCGGAGGTGGACCCTGCAATGGGTGAAGCTGTAGACATTCTTGCGTTGGAGCTTGAAACCTTAGACGTGGTCTGCGCTGATGTTGAAGCACCCGTCCAGTTTGCTGGAGCAAATCCTGAGGCTCCAGAACCGGCCTGGGAACCTGCAGAGATCTGTGACAGCGCTGTCGTCCCAGACCTGAACCTCGGCAGTCCAAACATAATCCCCCTTGATCCAGCCCACTTCCCTGAACCCATAACCCTGTTGGACTTTCCAGAGCAGCAGCAGCCCCACAGTCGAGCGCCGGCTGGAGATACCTTCTCTAACTCCTATGACACTGATGTGGGGGCTGCTGAGAGCCAGTTTTTACCTGAGGAAGCCCACCTGAGGTGAGTCTTCTGCAAATAATCTGAGATAATGTTCTCAGGTTAGGTGCTGGTGAAGATTCTCAGTCGTCCAGGACATGATAAATCAAAAAAGGCGTTCAATACAAGATCAACTGGACTTTATTTGTAACAGAAGACGTTTCGCTCATCATCCGATAAGCTTTAATTGAGAAAGCTTATCGGATGATGAGCGAAACGTCTTCTAAAGTCCAGTTGATCTTGTATTGAATGCCTTTTTTGAGTTCTCAGGTTAGATTTCTTCAAAACATGTCTGTCTTCTGTGCCTCGTAGTGAAGACCAACAGGACAACTACAGTGGAACATCTGATGTGTACGAAGATGTTGAGAACATCACCAGGTTCATCTCAGGCCAGGTTTCAACCAAACAGAAAAGCAAAATTAAAAGTAAGAATGTTTCATTCAGGAGTAAACAATCCTGGCAGGCGTTTATTGTCTCAATTTAACTTTTTTTTTTCTTTTTTACAATTTCTTCAGATCCGTACGCTGACAACCCTGTGGTATTTCATTTTCTAATCTGATTTAGTGTGGAGTCAACTGTTTTACAGCTTAAAGAGAGATTATTGTCATGAATAAATGATGCACTTTCAGTCCTTTGTGTTAAATAAAGACTGTTCTTGCTTGTAGAAGGAGGAGCAGTATGCTAACAAACAGCTGAGACATCAGTGGTACGTTTCCTCTGATATGCAGGGCTGCTTTCTGCTACTGACAGTAGGCCAGATGATGATTTTCTTTTCTTTTACTGTGGAAATCCCACTGCAGGGGCAGCATAACGGGAGAGCATGCTGCCTCCCATGCCTACGGGTGTGTATCTTTTTAGAAAAATGTGTTTTTGTTTTTTTGTTCTTAGGCGTGGAGTAAAAAATGTGATTTGTTTTAGTAGGGAGCAGTCCAGCCCCGACTCTACTGTCTATAAAGAACAAAGGAAGAGGGAGAAACAGCGTCTGGAGAAGGAGAGAAAGGAGCAAAAAGAGAGGGAAAAGAAGGAAAATGAAATGAAAAAGAAGTTCAAGGTAAGCGGATTAGTCAGCTTCTCTGACTCACTGTAGCGTTTTTATTCAGCATCTGAACTGCAGCTACATTTTAAACAAAGCAGCTCCAACTTTAAGTAGCTGTTCTGAGGATGGTTCTGGTGACATTTGACCCTAGGTGAGTGGGAACGAAGCGCCGATGTACCACGCCAAGGTGAAGGTGGCCGGTAAAGTCCGTAAGAATGACCTGCCTGTGAAGATCGGCGACACGGTGGGCATCATCCGGACCACCAACTGTCCCAAAGGCAAATGGTTGGCCCGGGATGCCAGCTACAAGTGTAAGTATGAACCTTCTGGTTTTTAGGGTGCCAATGCATAATTTTCCACGTTGTTTTTATCACAAGCTTTCAGTTTATTAACAGTTTTGGAAAAACCCATACCAGCAAAATAAAAATATTCAAAATGAGCAGTACAATTGGAAATGATGTGTACTGACTTTTAGTTCCCATAAATCACAGGACATGAATGAAGCTTGTGAAAATACTACACATACAGTTCCTCAACGGGACTTTATTGACAGTATGTGAATTCAAATCTCTACAGCTCAGACTTCACAATAAAAGCCTCATTCAAAATTTAAATGAGCCACAGAGTTTTATTTTACATGACTAAATTGAAAACTGATATATTTGAGTTTTGCACAATCACAGTTTTAAATTAGAAGGTTTTATTAGTTATTTTTTAAGAACTCTAATTTTCTATTCAGTTGAGTTTATTTATACAGCTCCAAGTCACAGCAGAAGTTGTCTCAGGGCACTAGATAAAAACATCCACATACATAAGCCAAATTTAGTAAAGTTATCAAAGGAAGCAGCAGACTTGTTGAATCTTCACTTTGTTGCAGTCTCCCATCCTGAGCAAGCCCAAAAGGAAAAACTCAAACCTCATAAACACAAATTTAACAGCTAAAGGTGACATGTAGGGTTTTTTGTTTTTGTTTCATTTCTCCAGTATGTTTGTCACTGTTTTATCTGACAGTTTGTGCTAATGCACAAAACAGCAGTTCAGATTACCTGGCCTTTCTGGAGTCTGGATGGTGTCCTGGAAGGGGTGCCATCCGGGGATTTCCTTCATCTATTGGGTGGCTTCAATGCCATTGTGGGCTATATGACGCTCTCACCCCATCCCAACCCTTGACTCAAGGGCGGACGTCTCCTCTCTGTCTCCACTTTGCTTTTGCTTTGTCGAGTGTGCACAGATCTCTCCAGTGGGAACTACTGTATATGAACTGAGTGATTTTATCTGAATTCTGCAGTGTCTCTGCGTGCTGGCTGCTCGCTGCCTTT